>VXBU01003664.1:445733-486209 GCA_013400315.1 Bombycilla garrulus
TATTGTGGGGGGGGGGGGGGGATGTTTATGGGATTGTTTTACTTTTGTATGATTATTCCGTATACTTAATCAAGTATTTCACCCCAAAAATTGCCCTTTCATTAATTAATTCCAGCAGTCCAAGATTAAAGGGAAACAAAATCAAGGATCATGAGATACAGCAAGACTGCAGAATCTAGCACTTTCTTCATAGCTGTACATGCCACTTCATTATCATGAATGTATAATATCAAGTCATTAATGTAGGAAGTTTTGCCATGTGTTTTTTTTCTCTTCAGTCACATAGATTAAGTTAAAATTAACTAAATCCATAAAATAAATCGGGATTACAAGCTGGGAATAGAGGAGTACAGAGGAGATAAAAGCACAGCAATATGCTCATACTTCAGCAAGTTTTGGATTAATGGCTATGACACTTTGCCATATCTCGTGAATACACAGGGTGACAGTCCCTGGATGAGGTACAGCAATAATAACAACAGGCATTTGAAAAACACTGACATTACTAATTAGCTTGAGGCTGATTTTATGAAGCCTGTCAGATTTTTTAGGTAGCTGTATGATATATCCAGCAGAACTGATAATTGGCAAGAAGTAATTAACCACTTTTCTCTCTTTGTTGCCTGCCAAAAACATTTTAACTTCCAAAGAGCAACAGTTCCAATGAATATAAACAAATGCAAACTTGTCATGGCAGGTTGAGCTGCTTATGTAGTGAATCTGACGGAAATTGATGTTTTCATAATGCACCCAGGTTTGATTGACAGAAATTTCCACAGACAACCACAGCACATCCTTTGCATCGCTTTTAATGAAGCTGCAGTTTTCATTCTTAGCTACATCTTGTTGCCTAAGCAACAATGGTTTGGATTTGTTTTCTTTGTTTCTCAATTCTAGTCAAATTAAATGGGGAAAGAAAAAAAAAAGAAACATACCAGCAGGATGGAACTCAGCAAAAAGTGCTGTGCTTTTCTAGTCCCATCTCCCATAGATTGACTGCCTACCCAAATTGTGCCCCAACAGAAACAAAAAAGAAACAAGAGGGTTGTGGGGTTTTTTGATTCTTTTTCTGGTGGGAAGAGTTCAAATGCAGATTTTTCTAAAAGAAATGTCTGTTTAACATAACAGGCTGTTTGGAAATTACACACTTATACCCCAATGAAGATCCTTCAGAGAAGGCTCTCTACAGAGAAATATGTTGAGCTTGATATTACTTTTCCCATCAGAATAAATTAATTGCACAGAGAGAAAATCAGCCACACTCAAATGCATGGCTTGTTATATCCTATGAATTTCTACTGTGCCTTAAAAACAAGTAACAAACATAAAGTGCACTTCCTACAGTGCTCATTGCTGGATAAAATTCATGACAATTACAGGGTTATGTTAACATCTCTGGGAAAGCATGAATAATATCAAAATTGGGAACCACTTTTATTTTTTTAAATATTAGCTCACATCCTTCATAGATAAAGGAAATAACAGTTTGACATCTAGTTGCTGTTACATTAAATATCCAGCCCTATTTCAGTATTATGTAAATGTTAACACGGTATTAAAGCAAAATCATGTAGTAAAATTGGAAAAAACACCTCAGAGAGTGCATAATTTAAAAATATATACACATAAAATGTGTAATATAAATCTGCATAAATATGTATATGGTATTTAAAATCCAATAATAAACAGTGTATCTAAAGACATTTTTAAAATAGAATGAAGAGCAGCAACTTCAGCAGAAATGGTCAGACAAGCAATCCTAACTGCTTAAGATTTCAACTGTAAATTCCCTTTATTAAATACATTTTTCCCTGCTCAGCTATTGTTTTGTGGCTGATTCTCATTACAAGCTTCTCTTCAGTGATGCACTCTTGAAATCTCGCTGCTTCTGAGCATGCACATTCCCCACACATGAATCATCTCACAGCAGGACAAACCTAATCCTTATTCTTCTGCATGGAAGCACAGTGCCAAGCCCGAACATTCAGGGGACACGACAGAAGAGAACCCGACACCACTCTCAGGGTAGGACACATCCTTCATCATCTTCCACATATTTCCTCCCTCCAGGCAACTCACTAATATGCCAAAATGTGGCTTTTTAGTGTATGTAATACAATAGGACAACAATTTACTTGTGTACAATGCCTTTTGTGAACAGTAATAGCACTGTCTTAGGTCACGTAACAATCAGATTTACTTTCCAATTCAAAGGATCAGTGGAGTTGATCCTGAGTGGACCCTCATCCCTAGTGGTTCTGAATCCCTTTTCCCCCTTGGTCCCCTGAAGCTCCATACTGTGTCAGCCATTATCCTGCTACTAAAGGTGAAAAAAGTAAAACATGAGCTTTCCATCCATTTACAGCAGTAAGGGAAAGGTGAAAACCCTCACTTTTGCAGAAAACAAAACTCTGACATCGCAAGGCATTCAAAACTCTCCAGGATCCCTTTCTGGCCCATATCACCACTGTCTCCTGGTGTGGGTGGAAGAAGAGACCAGTGCACCCACTTGATGTCTCCTAGTTTCTTTCTTATATGTCTCCAAAATTTTTAAAGAAATACTAAACTATTACATTTTCCTTTCCTTACCAGCAGTGTAGGAAATCACGTCATGATTTTCATTACTACAAACACAGATTTTTTTGTTAGCATTTCCATTTCTCATTACTATACAAACTAGGCCAAGAGCAGCTCCTGCAGAGATCTGCACAGCAGTCGCTGGAATGTGTCTTGTGACATCAGGACAGATGCATTGCTTACCACACCTCTGCTCTACCCAGGTGCTTTCCAACAGCATTTCCTCCTCTTCCCCATCCAGACAGAACAGCTGAAGGTATTACCTGCCTACCTTTCTGCTGACAGATTGTTCTGCTGGCACAGTAGGAACTGTATAAACACACACACACGAAATTAAGCCCAGCAAAAGCATACCCAGCTCATTTAAGCCATCCCCATTAGCTTATTGCACTGAAGCCAAAGCAGAGGCCCTAGAATGACAGCCATCAGACACTAACACTGGCCACTGAAATACAGCACTGAGAGATGATAAAGGATTCCTCTTTCTTTAAGGAAAAAAAAACCAAAACAAAACAAAATTCAACTCCCAAAAAACTTGAGCAAAATACAGGGCATCTGCTATGTCCTAGGAAAGTAGCCTAGCTACTTCTAAACACATTCCTTCATAGAAATGCCTAGTTCCTGATTTAAATTATCAAAACATGTATAAAAATTATGCAATTATGGATCTTAAAGTGTGAAGCTTTTTTTATCTGTCATAGGACAGGGTTTGGTGTGTTAGTGCTCCCTTTCCCAGTTTCAGCAACTCACTCCTTTGAGGAGTCCTGCAAAGCTTCCATGCAGCTCATATCCATGTTAGTGCATGACAAAAGATTTATTAGAGTTTCCACCTTCTGTTCTGTTAACCTCAAAAGTAGGACTATTGGAGTTTATGGAAAAGTTTGATTTCTGATACAACAAAAAAGGTCAGGAAAAAAGTATGTGAAGGGAACACAATTTTCTCCATAAGGACAGCCAATTCTTACTGCATTAATAATGACTCAGTCATGAGGACAGAGAGAAGACATTGTCAAGTTAAATACTAAGAAATGAAAACACAGAAGTGACCCAGTGTTAATGAAAATGGCAGTAATCCCATTATTATATTTTTGCCAGCCCAAACTTTCATGGCTTATGTTGTGATAATTCTAATTAATAATTTACTTTGTAACAGGCAAATTATTCATAAAGAAGATGATACATACAGCTCATTGTAAATATTTTTGCATATTCAGTGTCAGCTCATGCCTAGCTGCCTCCTGAGCGTTAGTGCAGCCTGCATTGTATTGCAAAGGAAGCCATCTAAAATAAATTACTTGAGATTTTTAATGTATCCCAGTTTCCTGTAAACAATGAAGTTATGTGAAGAATAGAAATGAACTGGAATGCATGATGCTAAAGTTGCACCTATGCTGTGTTAACAGTGTTAAAAAACAGTGAGCTGGCCATGATGTAGATTTCAGCAAGCAATCTTTGAACGTCACATTGAATTATAGCGAAAGATGATGGGGCTTCCTTTTCCATAATGATTTCCCTCTTTACCTTCCACATGTTACTGGAGCTGAGACTGCAGTAAGTTCTTTCCCTTTGTTTGTCTTTGCCCCACCTGTACTTTGTCAGTAACACAGCAGAGCTGGAGGAGGGAACTGCAGTGCCAGTCACCCACCCGCACGGCTGCTGAAGCCAAAGGTGCTTTGCCCACGTGGATGCTCCACAAGATGCCTTAGGGAGAGACTCGGGATTACTTCAGAGCCACATGAAATAACTGCATACATTTTTTGCAAGCTCACAGTTGATGACAACATCAGCATTATCAACAACCATCTACTTTGAGTCTTAAAAGGAAAGTGGCAGCTGCTGCCAGCGTGCTCTGTCCCAGCACCGAGCGGAGCAGGGTGCCCTGGGAGCACTCTGTGCATACCTATGGACACTCAGAAAGGCTCATACCTGTGGCAGGCAACGGGATGCACATGCAGTACAATGCAAGCAGTGCATCCTGCTCAGAATATAGAGTTTCTGCACATGGTAGGAGAGTAGACGTGCCTGGAAACACCAGTGCCAAAAGCTGAGGAGTCCGTAGCTTTGAGCGCTGCAGCTGAGCATCACCATTTTTTGAGTGCAGAGAGAATTTGGCTACATGCATCTTTTTTACAGGATCAAGAGCACTGAAGCTGGAAAGCTCCTCTGGAGTTTGCCTGGGCCAAGTTCCTGGGCAGTTGAGTGCCTTGGGCCCTTTTAACCCTGCTGCTGAAAGTTGTTTGTCGTCTGCTTTTCTCTTGTACTTTGATCCTTCTTTCCACTTTCACACTGCCTCCTTCTCCTGCTGTCAGCACAAATACTAGTGCAGCTGCCTGCTGAACTGAATGATGAACGTACCCGAGTTCAAACTACATTCCACCATATGTAAGCAATTTTAAACCAGATCGTGTCTCTGATGTGGCTCACGGCAGCTGCACCAGTGCTTATGCTGACAAGACAGGAGGGAGCCCAAGGCCAGGAGAGTCAAGACAGGCTGGGCCAAATCTTTCTGCAGCGTGCCAAATGCTGCCATTCAAAATGCACACGTCGGAGTCACGATTTGAGGCTTCTTCATTTTATGCAAATACTTACCAGGACACTGCATCAGACACAGATACAGCTGTAGCAATGTGAAGCTGCCTGACATTGGCATAGCCGCTGAGACTGTTGCAGCCAGACTGCCTGCAAGGCACTGTTTGAATCCAAATCCCTCCTTGACCATGGGACAGTTCACCTGGTGAACTGACAGCCTCACCTTGTCCTGTACAGAGCACACAAGATGGCACCGTGGCAGTCTGAGCCCACAGAAACAGCCTCAGTAACAACACACGTTTTCCAAAGTTCCACGTGACTGCAAGGCCTGGCCACAACGGACAAGATCCTGGGACGCGTGAGCGTGGCTGAGCACAGTACTGCTCCTCAGACACACATAATTCTACTGGCTTTGGGAGAAACAGAACTGTTTCAGAAGTGGTCTGAACTAAACAGAGAGAAAGAACAGCTCCATCTCACAACTCCCACCTGGTAGAACAATGTTGTAGGCAAGGATCAAGGAAAAGTACTTCTAGTTAATCTCTTTGCAGCAAAGATACAGCTGCTATTGGTGACATTCAGGCTTTGTGACTCTCCAGGCCCAGCCAGCATGCAAAACATCACATGAGATTCCTCTGGGTGTGAACAGGAGCACAGCTACCAAACAAACACATGTTTAAACTCTCCTGTAACAAGCAAGCCCCGGCAAGAAGTAAAGTACGTGAAATGAACTACTTCTCATTTAATATCGCTGGCACAAGAGTCAGGGAGTTTTCCACCTGCTGACTATGTGTGACCAAGCTGTTCTACATATTACAAAGGATAAATGGTTGAAAAAATAACCTATATGAAGTAAAACTTTCCCCTGATATGTCCAGCCACTCCTGAACAGCCACAATAATCTATAGAGGCACAAGCCCCAGGCTTAACCATCATATCTTTCAAGCCTGAGGAAGGTGGCAGAGAACAGACTGAGAGTGAGAATAAATCTTGAGGCTTTCTGTGTGGCATTACACAAGCTTTCAAACTTGTGTCCTGCTTACACCACAGCAACATGAATTTAACAGCCTGTACTTGGTGACTTCAGGCAGGGTTGACTTCTGGACTAACTACCCAACACAGAGCACCATCCAAAAAACTCTATCTGGACATCAGGAAAGAGCATGGGGATTAGCCAAGCAAGTCCTCAGGGAGATGACAAGGAAGTTTTACAGTTACTAATTTCTTGGGGAAAAAAATAAATAAACTTTCTTTGCAAAATTGAAACACATTTATCTTCAATGACAGCAATTATATATATATTTATTTATTTATTTATCCATTTATTTACTTACATTATATACCTATTAATTTAGATAGGAATTTAAGAACAAAAAAAGTTTACTTCACTTACTCCTTTAAGAACATACTATAATGGAGCAAGCTTTGCAAATTTTTCTGCAGCAAAAGAAAAATTTATGCAAACCTCACTTTTTAAACAAAACTATAAGCTTGCACAGTTACCCCTACCTTTCTCCTACTTTCTTAAACACTAGCAATTAAGCATTTAGATGATGGTTATCACTGAGGGCAGGAAAAGACACTTTCTCATCTTATATGGAGCACACCACAGCAAAAAAGGTAAATTCTGTCTACAAATCATTACATTACAGAACATACACTAAACAGAACAGGCAGTTGCTGCTTCTTGACAAGGCAACTTTCACACTTTCATTCCAAGGCAATGGAATTTTACCCTGATTAATTACTTGCCAGATTCAGTCAGAGACAAGTTTAGGCAGCATAGAGTCAAAGGAGAGAATAAGGAATGAAATATTTTGGCACAAAAACAAGTGCTTCTTAAAGGCAAAGTATCTTTAATTAGATTTGGAACTTAGATTTGGATTTTTTTTTAATTGGCTACTTGAATGTGATATTTAGAAACTCTACACACTTTCATTTTTCTCCAGAAGTTATTCCTACTTCATTAGATGGTTTTACTTGACTGTTCATGTGCAGTGACAAAACTCATTAAATGGAACTTTTGCTTGACAGCATCTGAGTTTATTCTAGAATTAGCTGAGGTCCTCTCAAAAACAGAAGCAAAAATAATTTAATAACTTTACAGCATTATAACCACCAGTTTCACAATGGATTATGTGGTTGTCTTCAGACCACAGTGTAATACATGCCCCTAGATTAATGTTTAAATTTAATAACTATGTATTTACACTAGTTAGAAACCAGCACCAGTATTTCTCAAGAGCACAGACAGATGTAGTTAAAGGCAGGTTTGAGTCTGCATATGCTCACTGCTACTGCCTAAATTCCATGTGTCCTTCAGTGTGCACTGATTTATGCGGACTGGGGCAGGTAATGAGTTACCAAAAATACCCGAAAGTGCCAGAGGACCACCAGGATGCAAAAATTTATTTAGTAAACTCCAGTCCACTAGATCAGATTACACTGGTCTCATCCTTACATGGTTAAGTAAATTAATATTTTCATTATGAAATCAATACCCAATGTCTCCACACTGCAGGAGGCAATGGAGACCCTACAACCAGCCTGGTTTAAAGAGCTTATTCTTCTTCCCTCCGGACTCCTGCACAGTAAACTGGGGAGCAGGAGGAATAAGGAAGTCCACAGACATGGATTATCACACCACCTGCATTAACAGATTATGCTGAAGCATGTGTTAACTGTAGCATTCAAGTATATTTTATTAAGTGTTATAAAATATATACAATCTCAAAACACAGCACATTTTGCACACAGTTTGTGAGCCCTCATGGGTATCACTACAGCATTCAATAGATGACACACTTCCTTATGAAATCAGCAGACCCAAAATTACTCTATTTCATATTACAAGCTCTTTACACCCCGCTGCTTAAGGCTACATTTCCGCTACCTGAGTTGATTTTGTTAACTTTTTAACAATTTTTTGCATATCCAGGAATGGGGTGGGAGAAGCAGAGAGGAGGGATGGTGCACGCTTTTCAAAACACAAAACCAGTAAGAAAAATGTCAGGAGTGACTTTGTAAACTTTGCATTAAAAATATAAAAAAAGAAAAAATTTGGTACTTACAAAACTGAACACAGCCTACTTAAAAATCTTGAATCTAAAGTGAGATCAAGTAAAAAAACCCCAGCACTTCATTTCATAATGTACTTCAGTTTCACCATACTGGAAAGTCATGCAAAAACTGATGCCTGTTTCTTCATGTTTATACCACTGTTATGTCACCAGCCTTGTGTGCGATGTCATACTACAAAAAGAAAGAATATCATTAATCTATATCAACAAGAGCCTAGATACTGTAACACACAGTAATTAAATGCACTATTCAGATCATCATCCAACTCGTGGTCATTCAGGTTAGGGTTTACACCAGTGTCTGATGGCAAAAAGATGCAGGGGTGCAGCAAATTGAAACTTCATTTATTGAAACTATAAACTGCAAGTTTAACTTCAGAGGAAATTTACAGTATCTCATGGATTTCCCAGTGCATATCCACTGTATAGCACTTTTAAAGTACCTGTCAAAATCCACTAAATGTCTCATTCCTAGGTTTCATACCAGTAACTTGCATCGTCAAAGAACCACACAGTTCTGTTGTTTACTGCCACAGTTTTCTCAAAGTGCCTCATCCCAACCTGCACACCTGCTCATTTCACCATTTCTTTAGAAATCAGTTCTAGCTCCTTGACTATTGCTATTGACTTTTCTGGGGATAATGTTTTGTACAAAGATAATAAAAAAATTCTTTGTTACACTTACAGTTCTCTATCAGCTCCGTATTTTTTGAGCTCATATTCTAAGACCGGTATTGTAAGAAGAATGATAACTCAGCATTTTTGCCACATCTCCATGCTACAAAATGCACTTTCTACATGCTGCCTTTACCTAAATGCTGCTTACAGTCACCAATATTAATTCTGCAAACATGATAATACACCAGAAAACAACTCCTCCTAACTAATAATCCGCAAATCTATATGGATGTATTGTGTTTACTGGAAACGTCTTATTTTCTAACCGAATTTCAGCTTATTACAGGCCTTTGTATAATTACACCCATCCTCACAGATTTTTAAGATGTGCCTCAATGCTACAATAGTTTCTCCATAAGAGTAGTAATTAAAACAACTGACTCAGGCTATTTCTGCAGCATCTCACTTTCTTCCTTGCACACAGTCACACTGCACATGTAATTAGAATTACACATCAAATGGAATCTTCCAGCTGCATGTGACAGCAAGAGGAACTGAGTGCCTTCCCAAAACTTTGCTTGGAAGAGTAACTGAAAGCAGCACCAAGTTCTGCTTGGCAGGAAATCACGACCTTTGGATTCTTTCTATTTCAAGCTATTACCTGGCATGAGAACCTGCTGTTCTCTGGACTTCTTTCTGGCTAATGTTCACATAATTATTGTTGTAGGGAATGTTAAGAGGCACATTAATTGGGACTGAACACTGAGGCCAGAAGGGTCCTTTCTGTATTTCTGTCTTTGCACCATGGATTGCACAATGCTGCTGTTTGCCATCCCTTGCATTTATAGCTGTCAAGTTAGTAATCAGCAAAAATATGCCTTCTAAATAAAGTTTAGTTGATCCACACGTAGTTAGTTCATCCTATCCCATTCTACTGGAAGAGCCTGAAGCAACTGTGCTCTTACTCTCCAAAACATTTACAAATCCAGCTTTTCTCAGGGATAGGGCAGATGTGCAAGCAGGGGTTGTAATGCAGTGATGTCTCTCATCAAGTTCCTCTTTGCTCCATTTGATGAACGAGTCAGGAGACAATTAGCATACCCTGATTATGGAGAAAATTCTGCCACATAGCACACAGAGCTGAGCTGGGGGAATAGTTCTTGATACCCCAGTTGTTTGGAAAAGCAAATTTTTTTTGAATTTTTTTTTAATCTGATGTTTAAATGAGCTAGAAAGGCCAACACAATCTGTTCTCCCTTGCTGCACTGCCCTGATACTTTCAGTTTTGATTTTCTTTCCCTTTTCTTCTCATCCAAGCAAATCCCTAGCAATAAAAAAAAAATATTAAAGAAAAATGCAGTCTGGCAAGTGAACCTTAGCATGCAAGCTAGAGGCTGTTCATGCAGCTGTGATAAAGAATAAATAAATAATTAATAATAATAATTAAAACGTCCACCCCAACGTGTTGTAACTTATAAACAAGATGTGTTAAGTCCTTTGGATCATGAAAGAAAAACTATCAGTTAACAAGAAACTACTGTCTTGCAATCACAACTCCATTAAGTTTAAGCTGGAAAACCAGGGGCCAGTTTGAAACACACTGTATGAAATATAGTCTAAAGTGCCTAATGTCTAAAGCAGAGGCAAGTAAAACTGGTTAGGAACAGAAAATACGATAGAAAGTGACAGCAAAAAGAATGACCCTCCACAAAAGCGTGATCACACTCAGAAAAAAAGAAAAACCTGCCTAAAACTCTGTCCTGCTCCAGTAGTGAAATCCTTTCTGCAGTCAGAATAAAAAGAGGATAGAAATAGAGGTAGAAATAGTCAGTGGTAGAAAGAGAAAGGTCAGGCACCAATCTTCGTGGGAAGATGTAGGCAAAGCTGTATAAAACAGCAAACCCCAGGGCCAGTGATGCCAAGGAGCTTTCCACCTCTCTGGCTGTCACACAGAGGGTTAGACACCTCAGTGTCAATCATGGTGAAGGAAAACACTCAACACATCTGGAGTCTGTATTTCCATTCTCTCACCCGGAGAATGCCTTCCAAGACACCTGCAGTGAGCAGCAGGGAAGAGGTGGTGAGGGAGTATCAAGTGACCAGTGGAGTGATGAGGACACTTCCCCTCACACTGGCAATGGGCTTTGGGGGATCTTTCACCCTCAGGAAGCCACATAATGGGATCTGCTCAACTCAGGAAGCCCCAAAATGGGATCTGCTCAACTATTATTTTTCCTACAATCTGAAAAGGAGCACCAGAAGTACTGGAAGAGTGATTGCTGTCAGGACAGAATTAAAAAACAGGAAGCAGCAGGGGACAGAGACAACCACAGATGGTCTCATGAAGATAATTATCTTTAAATACATCTATTTCAAAATTACCTAAGATTATGAAAGAAATGGAAAAAAGTACTAGATGGGCATCTGGTGAAGACTGAAAAGATTCGCCAAGGATAGCTTTAAAAACAAATGACAGTACGACGGGTAAACCTGGTTCCAAAAGTCACAAAGAATCAACGTAACACTCCATTCTAACAGCTATGAGAGATGAGGAAAGAGAAAATGTCAATGCCAATAGAAAATAATAAATAATAAAAAATCATTTAAAACAAAAACAAACAAAAGAAACCTCATAAACACCACTCAGCTAAATCATTACAGAGCCAGGATATGAACCCTAATTCTCCACCTCGTTAATCAGAGTCCTCTACCCTGGGATTCTTCTGTTACTGTTTTTGTTGCTAGTGATGAGCTTGTGCCAGCCATGTCAGGCATTAAGGATGTCCTCAGCCTCCTTGCACATTCAGCACACCTCCCCCCATGTACAAACCATACAGCCAGCAGCAAATGAACTAGTTCATATGGTTGGCACAGAGATGAGATGTTGACAGAATTAAATTCACATGTAGAACGTAACAACTCAATTTTCACTGTCAGTCGAAATCCCAACTTGCTCAGGTAACACCAGGGGCAGGGAAATTATGCTAATTTCTAATAGGCAGCAAAAGGGACTGTTGAGCATAAAGGCTGTAACCCTCCTTCTCTTTCATCTAGGAGTAAAGGATTTTAGTGGGTTGGTTGAGATTCCTGCCTGCCCACCCAGTTCAGATATGCAAAGATCATACTTAAAATAATACACCTAAAATAAATATTTCAAGTAGCAACATAGCCTTGATTTTAAAGACATAGAATTGCTGTCTAGAACTTTGATGCCTTTCAAGTATGCAAATCTAGCACTGATCACAGCTGTAGGTTATCTGCACAAGAATCACAATTTTCATGGTCTTGCTGCTAAACAACACATTGATGATCAAGCTGAGGATATTTTTTCCCTCAATGAGCTGCAAATGAAGAACCATCATTGGTGACCTTAACTTCAGTTTGAAAAATATTGACATTTTAATGAGTAGCTCTAAGGTCTGCTTCATACTAGGCAATTGGCCAATAGTTACACCTATTTCTCTTTTTTTTGTAAATAAAAGGGATGCAGAAGTATGTACTTCAATCCTAGTGACAGATGATATAGTGTTTCTCATCATAACTGTTAAAACCTGTCAAAAACTACATCCATAACTCAACTGTACATTTCTAGAGCTTTTTATCAGAACTTATTAAAAAATAAAAATGTTTAACTGATGCAAATTTCTCACTACAATTATTTTCCTGAGTAAACAATAAGAAAACAACCATCTGGCACCTTAGAAGGTTACTCAGCTTTCTGTCAGAAAACCCTCTTAGAAAGTCACTGCAGAGCACCAAACGGTCACATTTAGGCACAGAGAGATGGGGACAGAGGCTGCCAAAGCATCAGCTATGTGGGACACTCATAATTCTCAAACACAACATTTATTACTCTGTTTCCACACAAACCACTCATATTTAACCATAATTTAATTTTTTTTTTCCAAATGGGCTGGAGACAGTATGGGAATCCACAATATTTTTTTTTTTGTCTTTTGAAGTTCTGTGTTTTAAACACAGTGAGCTTTCCCATCTTAAATGGGAATACAAGATCATTAAATTAAATAGGTTAGCTAAAGAGGTCACTCAAACCACAACTCAAGTCCAAAGCAAAAGTTATTGCAATGCCTAAGCAACTTCATTTTGAATTACAGAGTACAAGGACGAAACAAGGGCAAGACCAAACAGTTCATTTCAAGCTGGGTCCTTTTAGTAAGCCTGAATTTTCCTCATGTATCAAAAAGAAAGTGTGAAGAATATGTGAAAATAAACTAATTGCAATCTTTATTTTGTATTTTACAGATGAGATGAATGTGTCTGGTATTGACAGTTACAGGATTGGAAGTGACATGGAAGGGCATTTTATTTATCTGGAGAAGAAGTGCAGTGCTAGCAGCCACAACATAAGCTTTTTGACATGTTTCACAAACCACCAGCTGTGCCCCAGAATTGGCATCTTTTTTAGCAGCCAAAACAATTCAATAGTTTCATGTATTCCCACCAGTTTCCTTTATTCCTTTAGTCTAAGGTACTGGCTTCCCTCCCACCTGAGCTATTGTACTGGGAAACAGAAATCTTAATTTCATCTTGATCTCTTACAGCTAAGTAAGGCACAGCTTAAGTGTTTTGACTTCAGCAAATAGTTTCTTTGAAACACCACCCACTCAGCTGCCTGAAGAGTCATCTGTGAGTGGTAGGAACTGCAATCAGAGCCCTTAAACATAGGGAACAAATGCTCTGCTCCACAATTTAACTTCCTTGAAATCTGACTAATCCCCACTACTGTTTCACAGGCAAAATATTACCAAGTGACACAAAAGAGGGAGATTCAGATCCCTGTATGGGATAATAGTTTCAATTACAAATCACTGACCAGGACAAGTCAGAAGCTGTAAAGAGCTGTTACTTCACTTGTACAGCAGTAACTGGCCACAAGAAACAATAGCTCAGGTTGCTTTCCTACTCACAGAGAAGCTGACATAATTGGAAGCTATTTACTAATGGTACTAAATGACTTTTATAGCTCTTTACCATCTGATTCAGTACTCCTTCATAGCAAATTCTAACCCAAGTGACCTCTGCATCCCTGGAGATGTTTGTGCCCAGAGCACCAAAAATCTGAGCTGTCACCATTTGCCCTGTTTGGAGTGTTCAGGAGAATCGCCTTTCTTCTGCTTCTTTATTCACTACTGTTAGTAACAACATGAGTCATCACCTGCAGAAATTACGGATGGTAGGCAGAGTACAAGGCTCTGCAATTCAAGGAGTGAAGGTGTGCTGGCTACATAAGCAACTCTGAATGCAGAAGGGTTTTTCAGACTCTGAAGACCCCTAAGCCAGATGTTGCTACAAACCAGAGTAGGAAAAGGTGCCAAGAAGCCAGAAAGTTCACACATGCTTCCAGAATTCCCATCCCTGGTACAAAACTACACAGAAACTGATCAGACTCACTGCTTTCCTCTCTCCATTTTGCAATTAGGAAAAATTCTCTGTGAAACAGAGTACAATACCCTTCAGGTACTCAGCTTCTGCCCTGCCTGCAGCTCCCCAGAGCCACAGCAGCCAGCCCTAGAAGTGGGACAACTGTCAAGGCATCACGTAGCTCCCTGGGCTTCCCAGTGGACACACTGCCTCCAGAGGTTTTTCCCCTAAGAAAAAAATTAGATTAACATCTGAAAGCACATCATTTTATCTTTGGTAATGTCTCTTCTAATACAGCCACTTTTTAAAATTGTTACATAATGAAGTTGTGTAATCAACAACCTCATCTTCCTTACAGAGCTGCTGCCCTCACTCCCCTCTATCCATCCATCAGCCCTGGCATCATGCACGCTTTGTTTCCCAGATTATAAGGTATAATTGTCCTTCATCTGTTTCTCTAGACAGCATTGATGAAAAGAAACTTTACTAAAAATGAGGACCCAAATAGCAGCTGCTGCCACTAAATACTACTGACTTTGCATATCCAAAGCAACCTGACCAGTGCTTCAAACAACTGAAAGTTGAAGTCTTCGAAATACCAACTTACAAGTGTGACACTGACTTTGATTTCCAACAATATAAAAACCAAAAATACTTGAAGACTCCCTATTTCCAGAAACGTGAATTTGAATGGAAGTCAGAAGCAGGGACACCACAATCCTCCAGGCCAGTTTTCTGGCAGAGTGGTTATTTTATAAAATAAAAGGTTCATACTCTTCTCCTGGTAGCTGTGCCTGCACCATTCTGCAAAAAGCCTACAGCAAATTGAAAAGAGCAACAGAATCATCATAACTCAAGTACACACATTATTTTTATATTAAGATGCAAGTCTTCATGTTTTGAGAAATCACCTCCAGTCATACACAAGCTAAAAGTAGTTTTAGAATAAGCTGAGATTGGCAAAGGTAGACAGCTTTCATAGCTTTGTTTCATCCTATTCTCGCTTCTGCAACTTAATCAGCTATTATCTTTACAAACTATTCTGCATCATGAATTTTACAGATTGGAAACAAGGCTAAGTTGCTGTCATTAGCTTCTTCGTAAAAAACCCTAGCAATTAATTGCCTATCGGTGTTATCATAGAGCTTTGAAAGAACTCAAGCTGCTCCATCAGGGAAACAAATTTGAGATGGCAAGCTCAAAAGACACAGCCAAGATGTTCAGAGAAACAAACAAACAGACAGATCTTTTATGACACATCATCCAGGGCATTGTCTAGTACACATATAAAGGATCACAGAGGTTCTGCAGAGCTCCCAGGTGCCAAGTGCTCCCTGTTCTGTCAGGACACAGGAAGGTTCTAGCTGTTTTGCTGGAATTCCACAGACAAGCTGAAGGCAGTACTCAGCTTCTGGCTCACGGTCACCTATCCTCCAAACAAAAGAGCTGAGGAGCAGCTGAGGCATGCAAGAGCCATCTGTGATAAAACTGCCACCCTAAGTTCAACACTTCCATCCTTTCCCAATTCTTGACATGAATGTTAAAAGGGGTGTAAGAAAGGTTTCTTAGAATTCTATAGAGACAAATCTGAACTTTCATTTTTATTAGGTTTCCTTTGGTATTTAAGTATGAGACTTAATTTGAAATAAATAAAAAAAATGCTAGAAGTTTATCCACCAGTATTCCATTTAACTTCACATGCCTGTGCACACATTTATTGGGTTTTTTATATACATACAAAGAAGTGATTGGAAGAGCTAGCCCTAGTCCAGAACACATTAATATAGGAAGATAGGCATGCATTAAAACATATGAACATGCATACATTATGACAAAATGCAAGTTAATTATGCCTCCAATTATATGAACTTAACACATGCCATTAATGTAAATAAAAGTCCATGCCAGACTTTGGATCTCCCCCCGAGATGACACTGGAGAAATCACATTAAACTCGGGTAAAATTAAAAGGACAATCATCAGTTGGTTTGCAAGGTCAAGCGGTGCAGAGTATCCCGAGTCAGCTTCATAATGAAAGAGATGCAAATTAACACATTAACAATAAAAACCCAGAGTATTTTATCAACATACTTGGAGTGCTGTCAGCCTGCCTGTTCGAATTTTAAAAGACAAAGATTAATCAGTTTCAGGAATTTTTGGTTCTACCTAAAATAAAGAGGGATGAAATCTGAAGTTCCTTTCCAGCAGTATGTTTCAGAATAACTTTATCTGTAATTAAAAACCCACCTAAAAACATACTTTAAAATAACTACAGTTTTACTTGCCTTGGAAGGGGGCGGGGAGGAAAAGCAATAAATAAAATTGTTCATGCCAGCATGGTATACACAGCAATATTTATTAGTTCACTTCCAAGTACATAAAGAAAAAGCTAAAGCCATATACAAGTGCTGCTTTGAAATAAAGACAGACTACTGTTTTCTCCAACAGTTTTATTTCAAAAAGTACACAAGTCTGTCATGGAACTACAGCATTTTAAAATTTTGGATTTTTTTTTTTTACAAATTCACTCACATTACCTGTATTTTAAAATACCATTCCCCCAAAAGCGTGAATATAAAACCTCATACTGAGATTCATATCAATGTTCAAAGTCCATGCTTTGTGCATGAGAAGTGTAACATAACATTTTGGATCCCAGGAAGTTGTTATTGCTCTGATTTCAGCTGAGCTTATACCTCAGTGCTAGGGGACTGTTCAACAAAGGGCCCCAAAAAGCACCTATCAAGTGTATAAAACAAGGTTTAAGTGACACAAATAGCATAATATCTTTAGACTGGAAACAAGACCTAGAGTGATCCAGAATATATACACTGCTCAGAACAAAACTAAAAGCTTGTCATGGAAACCAGTAATATACAATATTCAGCATTACAGAAAACTCGCAATTCAGAAGATTTACTTGCACTATTAAACAGGAAGCATACATCTAATATGAATGAGACTATCAAGAGTTGAGAAAGACGTATGCGTTGTACATTTCCTTCAAAAGTCATGTTTCACCCCTCCAACAAGGCATTTCTGTGCACCATACAGTTCTGGAAGAAGTATTTGTTTTTAGGGAAGGAAGTTTCACACAAGTATCTTTAAATACCCACTGCAGAAAGTTGATGAAAACTCTTGTAATGTATGGACAAGTGTTACATAACCTCTACAGTATTACAAGTCTAACACTTTATTCACACCATGCTAAAATTGAGGGGTTTCTTTCTATACATAGTAGTCCTCAACAGGCAAGTTTACAGTCATGACATTAACTAGAGGTTTCTTGAGCTCACTTAGAGTATTTACACAATGATATCACCCTCCCTCCCCTTTCCCTCCCCTCCTTTTTTTAACAAAATGAGACTAAAAATGCCACCTCCTAACTGGTACATCAGCTGCCATTACTTCCTAAAAGTGTCAGCAGAGCTCTCTGTCACATCGGACACATAACATGTTTAACCAGTTCATCTCCCACACAGCTAAAAATTATTGTTAAAATATAGTAGCTGCTTTTGAGAATCATAATCCAGTGTAAGTGAACAAAATAGTGGCAAAAGAAATAATTTATAGTAGCAGTATTATGTTTTCATAGTAGTGTTGCATCCACCCAAAAAGGCATGATGATAGCAACTTGAGGCAGAGTTTACCCCAAGTCAGAGGTTCTATATTTCAGATAAGGACTGTGTCAGATTCCATTTCTTTCATTTTTCCATGCAATTACATAAATAGACAGACACTGTCAAGGCTGCTAAGCCTAACAGCCAGGCTCTGAGGGCACATCAGGCTGTCCTTCTGCCCATTTATTATTTTGCACAAGCTGACTGAGCATCAAGCATGTGTAAACTCTGCTCCATGTGCTTTACTGAGACAGGTTTCTGAGTCTGAGTGTCCTAGGGCTTACCTGTCTGTAAGTTACAGGGTCTCAGGCCAAATCAAAAACAAACCAAAACAAACAAAAAATTAATTTTAAAAAAAACTCAAACCACCAAAAAACACATAGGTCCACAGGCTGCTTAGAACCAAATTTAGTAGGTTTGCTGCCTGGTTCCTTAGGTTTATAGCTCTCTCTCTGTCTGTGATTTAGTTTATCCTTGCACTCAACTTGTATTAGTAGTAACTACATCCTTTTCATTAAGAAAGGCCTTAGTTTCAAGGTAAACAATCAGTGTATGATTAACAGCTTGGAAGTCTCTTCTATCACAATAATTGGATGCAAAAAGATGTCTCCTCATCTATAGTTCTTCAGAAGCTATGTTTGGCACATTTACTAAACCTATTAATTACCACATAAAAAAAAGTCAATCATCCCTCTCATTGGTACAACAACTGAAGAGCTTCCAGGAACACAAACACTCAAATAATAATTAGCAATTGAAGGAGTTAAATGACATTACGAAATACAGAACAATACAGAGAGAGACACTGAAGTTCACATCCAAAAATAGGCATGAAGAGGTATAAATAGTATATAAGAATCCAGAAATCAGATCACAGTGTCATGTTTTAAGAACTGTACCATCATCTAAGCACCTGTTCATACAATATGTTTAGGCACCAGAAATTTCATAAAAACTGAAGTTACAATCAGGCAAAGTTCATTGACAAGGCACACATGAAAGATAAAAAATCTGATCTCTAATAGTATCAGTTTACAATCTAAAAAAGTCCCAAATGTGTAAAACTAACTCTATATTACTTAATAGCTATTCAAGTTTCTAAATTCAGTATGAAGGGTATGTTAAAATCATGAAATTGTTTGGGTTGGAAGGAGCTTAAAGATGACTTTGTACCAACCACTGCCATGGGCAGGGGAATTTCTTTACATTAATAGTGCCAGCCAAAAATTGTGCACCTATTTACAGATAGGACAAACATTTAGTAGTAAGCCAAAGAACTCATCACAGATCTATAGGCAGCTGCAGATAAGCAGATATTAAACCTAGAAGTCTGGGGTCATGTTGTTTTCTCTCACTGTTGCTACACATCATAATCTTAACATCTTTCAACAGGCTATTCAGATATTTCCTTCATCAGTATCAGTGCACATACTATAATACATTTACAGTTTTCCCAAATACCTTGCAGTTCAACATCTCTAGGAGAGTAAGCTAAAAGAACTCTCCCCCACCTGCTCCCCAGCACAAGATAAAGAAGGCAGAAAACAGGAAGGAATAAAGAATTCACAGATTCAAACTCCACTGAGTTTTAAATGGAGCTTTTGCAGGTATACAATAACAGTCATCAGAAGTCCTTAACTATATGTGGAAGTAAGACAAGGAATTGTTATTTTTCTCCTGTATTGCTTTAAGTTTGCAAAATTGGGAAGAAGCGTTTTCAGTCTTCCAACATGAGATTTGTATCAACAATTCTGGGTAATTATTTCCTCTCAGCTACATGAAACTCTTGCTCTCCAGTCTAAACATTGGTTCAGTATATTTAGGGCTGCTAAAGAGGCAAGAAAAAATGAGCTTTGAACTCCTTGCAAATTCATACAGCCAGACATTAGCATTTTGAACAAGAACTGACTACTGCTTAGGTGCATGAGAAAAGTTGTTTCCACAGTGGTTAGAGCAAGAGGACAGACATCAAATACCAGTTACTTAACAGGTTTCATCAAAACCCCATGGAGCTTCTAGGAAATTGCTTTGGAAAAAAAACCAAAGAGTGCTGCCTTAGTATCTAACCAGGCATCAGAAAACTCAAGGTACAATTAACTTAAAGACCTCTATAAAGATACATTAATTCATTCCTACTGTGACAGTAACAGTTGGTCTGTAGGTTTTAGAGCTTAGATACCTCTACCAGATAGGACCTCTTGCATCTAATAATGTGAGTATTAAGTTATCTGACAGGACCAGAACTAGTTATTGTAGAAAAAAACAGTGCTTCAAAGAATTTGCAAGTTTTCCTGTCACACTTCCACTCACTGCCATTTTAATCAGAACAGATTAATTAAATTAATTGAATTGATCAAATAACTCTCTGTCCCTGAAATAAGAGCTCAAGTACTCCAAACTACTCCAAACAAATATCACCAGGTTAAAGAACCCCATAAATACTCAATTTGAACATAATTCAAAGTCATCCTTGGTATTTCAGTCCCCTGCAACTATACCAGACAGTGGCCAATACTTCTCTTGTTCCACAACTGAGGATAAAGTCTCAGGAACTCTGAGAAACTTCATGGTCTACACATGAAATGCTTTTGTTACTTCTCACCTGTGTCTCACTGTTACACATTCAGAACTGTACATTAGCTGACAGTGTCAGAGCCTCCTTAGCAACCTACCAGAAGTCCAAAAACCTTCAGTGTCTGATAGTTATTTATGAACTTCAATGCTTTTAGCGAATAGTTCAACTGTCATATGCAAATAAGTTTAAAATTAAATATGAGAATTGGTGGCTTTTCAAACTAACCTGTATATCTTCTTCAAGGAAAATTTCATGCCAGTGTTTAAATGAGGGATGAACACAGTAGTTTTCTCTAATACTTACAATGAACACTTTAAAAAACAGCTTTTAAATTAATAATATTTTATACTATCGACCCATCTTTGCTTTGTGCTGGAATCATCACAGGAACAGCTCCCATTCTACTTAAATTAGGTGCAGCTACCTTTGAAGGTGCAAAGGCTGGGGATTGAGCAGGAGCACGTTCAAAGTCTTCACTTGGGACTTGGCTGTATGGAGTTTTGGTGTATCCTTCCATGTTGGAGGGAGACATTGAGCCCAAGGAAGAACGATTGCTGCCGATGTAGCTGCGAGCTGTAGAACTGCGACTCTTTGGAGGTGGAACATCTTCTCTGAAATGAGCAAGAACAACAAAAATATATCAGTTGCAGAACAAGAGCTCAGTGACCATTACTTTAAAACAAATATTCAGTTTGTTTTTTTCTATTCTAATGCAGTAGCCAAAAACATGCTTATATCTTCCTTTAAAGTACCAAAAGCCCCCCAAACCCTCACCATTCATTGCCTCTAACATGTTTGCTGAAATTAGACAAACTAATTCATTGCCTCTAACATGTTTGCTGAAATTAGACAAACCACAAAGTTCTAACAAGTCATTAGTGTTATAATAAGATTTCCAGATTAAGACAAAAATCTCAACTGTTAAGTAACTTATTTGCAGAAATACACATTTAAAAGTTAATCTTACAATAATACTACTCAGAAACTAGAGACATGTTACCTGATATCATGATGTACTTCTTTCTCGTATTTCTTCTCTCTGTGCTTCTTACAGAAACAGAAGATGATAGAACACAGTATAGAGACACCCAGCAGAGTTCCTATAATAGCTCCAATAATTATAGCAGCTTTATTTACGGCTAGAATAGACAAATAACAATACCATTTGTTAAACGTCAGAGTTATAAGACCTTTCTTTTAACATTAAGCCCAGAATGTTTCATATGAGGCAGGCCAATAATAAATCATTGAATAAGAGGGGGAGGGAGGGCTCAATCACATGCATTTAAAACAGTAAGACTTGAAGTGGCACCCACAAGTTACAAAACAGCACTGGGGTTTTTAACCTTTTAGGAGTTTAGAGAGAGACTGCTCAGTTGCAATACAAGAACACTGTGTGACTATTACACAGCAAACACTTACGAGGGGTGACATTCAGCTCAACAGAACATTCATCCGTGCCAACTCTGTTTGAGGCCACACAGCTGTATGTACCAGAATACTCTAGAGAGGCATTTTTCAGAAGAAGTTCCCCTGTGTTTTTATCTACAAACAACAGAAGGCAGATGTTTACAATCTTCCTAAATACAATTCCATATTTAACATGAGACTTATTAAACCAGCATATACATGAAATCTTAATCTAAAAATGCTACATGAAAAATATCCAGATTAAAACAGTTCTATTGTGCTGTAAAATGCTATTGCTTGTAAAAGTCTAGCCCTGTTAGAAATGTATTCCACAGCATTTAACTTGCTCTATCTGCTGAACAAGTTAGGTAGTGTCTACATTCTTTAGAACATACTCAGTATCCACAAAACTACATTCACAAGCCCAGAACTAACACAGTTTTACTGAGTTACAAGTCAGTTTTGCACAGTTTCCCACTCATTCCTGTGCAGCACTGATATTGCTACTTGCTCCTTTTGTTACCATGAGCCAAATTTGGGATGTGGCCAAAGAGGGGGCATAATAACAGTAGCCTAAAATTTTGAGTGGTACAGAGAAGGGCATTAATGATCAACTGATTCAGTGTGGAAACAAGAAATAAGAGACATCAAATAGGAGACCAGGAGTCAAGTTCAAAATGAAAAACAGTATTAGGGTCTTCCTTTGTAGCTGATTTTTAGGGATCTGTGTTTTAAGATATTACATACTCTAACAGAGTGCAGAAACTCACAAAAAAAAAAGATATTTTTTGCTTGTTTTAAATCAAATTGAAGCCATATCTGAATTCCCTATTGCCCACTTCAGCACAAAAGCAAAGCCATCAGCAAGCAGGAGCACTCACAACATCTGGGCACAGGTGACCACAAGCCTGCAGCCTAATGGTAAGAATCTCAGCTTGAACACTGAAACATTTCCAAGCATGAATCAAAAACCAGAATCAACTCCAGCTTGTTTCAAAGTCAGTTTTGTTAGAGGGCAGAAGTGACATTTAATCTTGACTACTCTATAGTAATACTAACCCACAGATGCTTACAGATCAGCATAAGCCAAAAATACTATTATTACTACAGAGTAATAAATGAAGTTTGACAGTACTCAGCGTTGAAGTGGCAGGAAGACTCTGTGTGCCAGATACTCTCCTCCAGTCATAAGACAAAAGCGGGGATCCTTCTTGTGATACACATTTCAAGGTAACGTCTTTTCCGATCTCCTGTGATCCTTCAATGGAACATTTAGTCCGTGCTGGCTTTACTAATAAACAAAAAACATCACTGAATTAATAACAGCCACAATCAAAATCTTCACTACTTGTGTTCTAGCAGCCAGTCCATTTTGTGAACGATAACATTTGTGCCACAAACCATTTCTAAGCACAGAAAGATTTTTTCTACGAAATACAAGTCCGGTGCAGAACTTTTAAAAATGCTTGTTATCCTAAATATCACTCCTTTCATTTCCCAGAACAGAATTATGCCCATCCCTCCCAGGGCCTCAGAAATGACCATAATCACCACAGATTCAGTACACTGCCCAACTGAAGCTTTCATTTCAGACACTGAAAATAGGGTGGAATAAGCACATAAATTTCACTGAAAATTTAAGAAAATAAATTATCTTACCAAGTACAGTCAACTGTATTTTTCTACTTTGAACTCCAGGAGCCTTCTTCACTTTGCACTGATATGTGCCAGTGTCTGCTGCCTTTAAATTCTGGATTTCCAATGAACCATCACCAGATCTGGGATCAAGACTAGAAAACTGCATTCGCCCAGTCAGAGCAGCATAATAATGATTATAAATCCTGTCTACTGCATACATAATTATCTATAAAAAAAAGGAAATATGATTCAGAAATCCACTAGTGTGCAAATATTTAAAATAATTTCATCTCTTTGAATTCTCAAGTTTCTTTCTATAGTTTTAACCCCAGAAACAAATAAAACAGAATCAAATATCTTCATATGCAAAATATCACCACTCACAGCATTACAGCGAATACTCCAACCAAACACCTGATCAAGTATCAATATGTCAGCACTGACTTCTGATTGAAAGAAAAATGTTTAGAATTGCTCCAATTTAATTCTGCAAAACCTGCCTACTAACATGAATCATCCTACTTATAAGGCTTTCAAGGACAGGAAAGCATTAATAACTAAAAGAGTTAATATCTTTAAAATTAAGTTCTCATCAATCTGTTTTCAATAAGGAAGATAATGCAGATACAAAAAGCAAAATTTGCTTTTTGGAACTGAAGTGTATTTAATTTGGGAGTTCCTCATTAGAGGTCAAGTATATAGTGAAAAATGTCTTGACACTTCATCCTTAATCTGGCATTTCAAAACTTCCACTAGACTTCATGTGACTGGTGCTTCAAACCAATTTAAGATCACAAGCATCCTAACCTGAAAAGGTGGAAATTTAAAAAGTTAGTAACAAAACTCATACATTGACCTACTTAAACAACTGAATTAACACTGACCAAAAAGAAGTCTCTACTTACTATTTGTTCCTTCTTTTGATTATCTGCTGGTATCAATACCCACTCAATATCTAGTGGGCCTTCATCTTCTTCTGAGAGTTCAAAAGTACATGGCAACGTAACTTTCTCTCCTTGTGCTTTTTCAAACATTGACTGGTCAACTGAAGTTATAGTTAGGCTTCTCGTCAGACCTATAAAAATATATGTTTATGTTTTGAAAACAAATCACAGGCAGCTGCTCACTGTAATTGCTCTATGATGTACTTTTCCTGTACAGAAATCATGCCATCAGTCAGACTTGTCACTGTTGACGAGAGCTTGTGCAGACCCTGTCACCCAACACAGTGCAGAGACCCCCTGCTGCTCGTTTGGAATTGTATCCAACAGGCAGCTCCGCCTTTCAAGCCATACTTTTTTTTTTTTTTGCACAATTCATGCCCCACACAAACCTAAGCTAAACATTTTCAGCAGCAGGTTTTCAAGCCACTATATAATCACCTTACCATTACTCCCTCACTGCAAAATTAAAGTATGGAACAACAATGAAGTCTGCCAGGATAGACAGAATTCTTGAGAAGTCCTGGGTTAGAAATAAGTTACTTTGCCTTGAGAGTTATTAGGGCTTCTCTATCTACAGGGAGATAGAGGACAAATTAATCTTCCCCAAAAACCTCAATGAGTTTTTTGCATTTGTTTGTCTTTTCTGCTTGTCTTACTCCTCTAAGGCTGTGCAATCCTTATCTGCATGCCTCTAGGCAAACATGCTTCCAAACAACAAATTTTCCTCAATTCAACCCTGAAAA
The DNA here is from genome assembly GCA_013400315.1 of Bombycilla garrulus. NCBI lineage: Eukaryota > Metazoa > Chordata > Aves > Passeriformes > Bombycillidae > Bombycilla > Bombycilla garrulus. The sequence goes on from VXBU01003664.1 coordinate 470,850, forward strand.
AGAACTCATATAGTGACACAAACAGGGCCACTCAAAAGGCCTGAAGCAAGATTCCCTCTATTTCACTACAAACACAGGCTTCCCTTATATCAAGTACACAGGCTTGCACATCACAGCCAGGACGTGGAAAGCACAGCCTCCGCTCATGATGGAAACAGGTTTGGCACTGTTACTGCTACTGTTTTGTCCACCTGGCTGGAAACTAAGCTCAGATTTTCAGTCATTTTGTGTGCGGGCTGTAGACACACACACAGATGTGATCACAGCCACGAGAACTGTGAGGTCACCAGGAGGGTGGACAGTGTGAGGAAGATAGATGGCTTTGGTGCTTTTCAGAGATGTGAAACAGCCTCAGATGGAGTTTACAATCATTTTACACAGTGCTTCCATGTTCTAATTTGCACTTCCCCATATAGTAGAGGAGCTTCCTGCAGCAGATCATTGAATATGGTGAGTTGGAAGGGACCCAACAGACATCCTTCTGCTCTTAAAATTTTGCTCTCTAGCAAGTCTTTGCATTCTCAAAGCGATGACAAAATAATGGGACCTTTAACATCTACTTTAAAAAATCCTTTAGAAAGAGAAATCACTTGACAAACTGAATCCCAGAGTACAGCCTGCAAGAAAAGGCCTTCACGATAGTTGATTACTAACAAACCAGGTAAGATTATGTTTCCTACCATTCATGGTATTATTTTTCATTACATTACCTTCACTCTGGGGGAAGGGGGAAGAAAAAAAACACCAACCAAAAAAAGCCCACATCAACTTGAGGTAAGAAAGAGACTTACATGCAATGTCTCTTACCAACAATTTACACCTTTCCGAAGACAACTCTAATAGGTTTGTACCCTTATTTTTTGACCACAGTAAACAGATCTGAACAATTAATTCTCTGCTACTAGGTTGAATTAATACTGTTCCCTAAATAACAGCGATCTCCATGAATACCGGTGGACTTGTCACAATCCTTTCCCCTCCTAAAGGACCTTCTCAGATTTCCAAACTAGCCATTCTGAACCTCTCAATAAGGTAAGGCAACACTACTTCTACTACCTCTGTTTATGGGTAGATTTAAAGTACATTCATGTTTCCTTAACACACAGTAGCATTTACATTATTAATGCAAATTCCTGAACTGTGTTTTCAGCAGCTTCCATACTCCTCTGTTTCCCTTTCCCCCATGGCCTGATTAGGGAACTGTAATACAATATTCTCAAGCTCATCTCCAAATTGCATTTCTGCATCTTCAACATTACTATAGTAAAGAAAAGGGATGTGAGCCCAAGTACAGTTTAAGTGACTGATAATAAAACACATTATGATGTTACTCACTTCCCTAAAAGCCTCAAATCTGTAACCTGGGAAATTAGAAGCTTTCATTCTGAAGTAAATCACTGAAGCAGAGCTGCTGCTCTGTGGCAGCATCTCCAGTCACAGTCACTTTGCCATCTCAAGTTCCACGGCAAAGCACCACAGCACACACATTTTCTTCCCCCTCCTCACAAGAGGACCTGCTGAGAATTTCACAAACGGGACAGTAATTTATGTAACAGCAACACTCTGCCTTTTCACAACAGATAAAGAGAATAGAGTAATGGAATTCTTACTCTGAGGATGCTGTGACACATCCCTACTACTAAAAAGTATCAACCCCTCTGATTTTCAGTTGATACCTGCTCAAACACAACATGGCCAAAACAAACTGGACAGATGAGTATCCATACGCTGATTTTTCTGACTACTTTTCTAAACAAATGTGATTTGTAAGATCAATGCTTTATTTTTCTCTCTCTTCAGCTGTTACTCATTCATCTCTTTGACAATTTCAAATAAATATAAAAGCAGAAATAACAGTCCAGTACAACCAGAAGTCACCCAAGTACTCATTTGTACTGACATAGCTAATAAGTATTAGATTCTTCAACTATCTCTTGCTCTTCATTGCCAGACAACTCACGTGAGGATAATTTCAAACTGGACATTACAAAGTTCCATGATAGAACACTGATAAAGTGGCAACTGAGAAGAAAAACTATGTTAAAGGCCGGAAGTACTAAGTTTCAGAGACACACTCCTAGGAAACTAGACCCCAGTAGTCCCACCTATCACTGCCTGGCACCTTGGCCCAAGTGCTTTAAAAGCCAGAAATAGCAAACGTTTCAGTTTCTACTACACCACTCATTTCTCTGATCCAAACATACAAATCGGCACAGTAACCATGTGCCAAATAAAAGCAGAACCCAACAGCCTGAAGAGCCCTGCCCAAAATAGAAGACTGGCATAAAAATCTTTTTAAAGTTTCGATTTTTGATACTTTTGAAATCCAAGTAGTATTTTCCTAGACATTGACTGAATGCAAACATACCAATGAAAGCTAAAGCACGCAATCCTCAGGAAATCCACCCAGCAATCATTCCTGCATGTGAAGCTTCCAGCACACACTACCTGGTAAGAGAGCTAACTCAAACATCAGTCTGAGCCTTCTAATTATCAGAGCTTTTCCATAAATCTCAATTCCTTTCTTACTGCATGTCTCCCAACATCTTTCATTATACTGGTGTTCCACGGTCTTTTTCTTACAGTAAGGCTGCAAACAACAAAGCTTTTTTCCACCTTTTTTTTTTGGAGGTCAATATCAGCATGCAACAGCAGCAAGCACCAAAATTAAGGTACATGTCAGAGCTAGCTGGGCTTGGACTGAGCATTAGCAACACAAGGGAGGGGCAGGTAACACTACTTGGAGATTCCCTCCTGCAGGGAAGACACTTATCTGCTGCCAGACATGCTGGAGGAGGAGGCTTGGCCAGATTGGACATGTCAGAGGTTGTCAAGGGTCCTCTGAAGTATTATCATCACTGCTAGCACCTTTTTGTTTTCTTTTTGTTTATTTTCCCACTTAATTATTACCTGTTATCAACAGAGACCTGGAGCAAATCAAGCGTGAGTAGAAAACTCCAGGGGCAAAGGAGGACTCTCAGGTGACACTTACTCCCCTTCTCCTTTCCTGTGAGGGGGAAAAGGCTCCCAGAGACACGTGCTTCAAGTTAAGGACTCACTACAGGACCAGCACTGCAAGGAGCACTCTAACTTTTATGGCCACGAGTACTCCTGAGAAACAAGGGCTGCCAAGTTAGAGATGGGATCCAGTCAAGGAAGCGGGTTAGTACAGCCTCATCAGAGCTGGTGACAAGCACTGTAAATGAGGGATCTACCAGGGAACCGTAATTGAACTCTGCAGTCAGGGAGGGAATAGAGACTGAGCCATGGGAAGTGCCTGGGCCAGGTTGGTGGAAGGAAGAGAGACCCTGGTGAGGATCAAGCACATTAAAAGGGAAGCCACCTACAGCGCCTGTACCCAGAACTGACAGCAGAGCAAGGCGTGTGGGACAGCTCGCATCACTGGCCCTTTGTCATGGATGGACACATGCTTTTAACAAAGCCAGGAAGGGAAGAACAGCAGGTGACCTGCCCTCTACCTGCAGGAGCAGCTGGAACACAAAAAGCTGTTCCACAGGACAGACAACAGGCTGGCTAACAGCTCGTGGGTCAGGATTAAAGGAAAGGGCTGTATGGACATCACAGTCAAAGTTACAAATCACTTGATCAGGGTAAGAAAGCTGATGAAGACTATTCTGGAAAGTTTCTAAAAATGACAGACTGGTTACTATTTCACCTCTGTGACATCTACTAGAAGGACAACACAGGAGACAAAACCTAAAAGGTTTCTGAAAGATTTCAGGGAAAAAACAGCACTAAATGAGTCAATCCCCATTCAATACTTTCTTCAAATTGCTTCCAAGGAAAAAACCCTAAGAACTTGCTGGGGATGGGATCAACAGCAGCCTTGACCATGAACATTTGACCATGAAGCAGTGAAGTTTAAAACCCTAAGAGGATTTTAGGAAGGCAAGTCCAGCATTTCACATGGGCAGACTGACTTGCCCAGTAGCTAGCGTTCTGTGGGATCCAGCTCTAAAAAGCAAAAGAGCTGAAGAAAACTGGGGGGGTATTTTAAGGACAATTGCTAACCACACAAGGAGTACATCCCAAAACTCAGCAAAATAAACAGATCATTCAGCAGCTTGACCTAAGCAGGAAGCAGCAAGAACAGCCTGCCAAGGGAAGAATACACAAATATTGCCCAGGCATGCAGCACACCTGCCAGGGAGGTCAAAACACAACTAAAGCTGAAAGCAGCATGGGAATCCAGTGCCACATGAAAACCTTCTACTATTACATGAGCAGTAAAGAATCAGAGAGAAAAATAGGACAGGTGATAGCTGATACAGAGAAGACCAAAGTACTCAGTGTTGATGCTGTTTGGAGCAGAAGGTTGGACATGACTGAGGTCATGTCCAATACAAACAATTCCACAACTGCATTAAAGAGCCACATGAAGCCAACACACACAGTGACAAGATGACATTTTCCCCTTCAGTTTCCACTCAAGTCAGGGAAATTCTATTTATTTCATTCCCTTAGTTTGCTTCTCAAAACATAAGAGGATCTACTGTGGTACTTAACTGCTAGTAGATGACAGGCAGACATTTTATCAAGCTGAAAAAAGATTTGCATTTCTTTTCGTTAGCATGGTTTTATGATTTTATTTCAGACATCTTTTCTGGTTAAGACACAGAAAAGTGACTCAAGCCATCCCACTTATTCAAATACACTTAGCATTAAAATATCTGATTTCTAACTGCAGCAAATAAATCCCTGCAAACTGCAGGCTCAGAAGCACACAACAGGCACTCAAGAAAACCCCTCAACTTTGAAGTGCTCTTGATCCAAATGACTGTATATTGTTTTCAAAGATTTTTGCAGGGAGAACATGTTCAGCTGAGGCAAACAAAAGAATTAATATTTGTGTCTGGTTGAGAAGAGGCAAGCACCCTTCCCTTGATGAAAAATAGTAAGTATTACAAAAATTGGTATTAGAAGAGGTCAATACACAATTTGGATTCTAAACACCCAGATTTAAGTTTCTTAATGTGGAATAAAAGATTATTTTCCTGGAAAACTAATCCTAAAGAACACTGCAAACTCTATCCATATGAGTGAACAAGTTTTTCACATGATTTCTGAAGGGGTGCAAACCAGTAGACAATCTTTAGAAAAACTCTTTCCTTCTGAGTTTACCTTTAAGTATCACTCAAGTAGAACACAGTTTAGCAAACATTATAAGTAAGAATCATCTAGGAAAAATGAAATATTTTGCAGAATCTGATGGAAGCTGTTTTCTAGTATAAAAGAATCTTCAAAACAAAAAGCAGACAAAAAATTAAAATGGACCAAAGCCTTCCAACACAGACATAAGCAGAGCTGTGATATACACTAATAAATAACAAAAAGCAAATTACTCAATTAATTACTTATGCATTTAGTATTTTCTTATTTAATGATTGAAATTCTGCATTGCTGGCTTACACAAATGTAAGTGTGCATCTAAATTTGGCATGAATGTTTCTGGTATCAGATAGGGCTGTGCCACAGAAGGGTTACATACCCAGCAAACAGTCCCTCCCTAGATGGGGAGCAGGACAGTTTCTACACAGAATAAGAGTTCAGAGATGCTGCTGGACTTAGTGTGATCCACCTGCAACTGCATCTTCAGAGTTCTTTACTACCAGGCTTTTCAAAACCAGACTTGTTTGCCAATACCTGGCTGCAAACAAGCAGAGACTCTAAATATATAAATGTTATTTTTCCACAGAATGTGGCCTTAAGTAGCAAGTAATGATCACAACTAGAAATGCACAGTAGTGCTTTGAGAGCCACAAGCTACAAAATTCACTTAGGAGACAGTTCAGCTTAGACTTTTCTTTCAAATGCAGATTAAAGATGTACCTGTGATCAAATCTCTTCCATAGACAGATTTCAGTCTCAAAAACTACTTTCCCAACATCCCCACTTGACTTCTGAATATGCCTCTTCTCGACACTTCATCTCCTACTTTTCTTAGCTAGCTGTAATGACTTTACAGAACAAAGGTGCCCAACTCTCCCCTTTCCCACCTTCACTCGGACAGAAGCCCCCCAACATCTTATTTCAAACCTGCACTTCTGAACTCAGGCCCTGCACGAGCGAGTCAAGTTTACAACCTTAGCAAGCAGGGAGTATGCAGGGAGGAAGGCACACACGGAGGAGTGACGGCCTGAGGAGACTCCCCGGTGTTTAATGGCACAGTCTAACACAAACACAAGTCTCCAAGGCCGAAATCCCCACAAGCAGCCACCATCCCACAATCACCTCCTGCGTCCTCACAATACCAAACACCAGCATCCTCAGCAGCCAAAGGGAACCCCTGCAAGGCAGGGTCCTGCTGATCAAGTAACTGGATTAAAAGCTGCCCTCACAAAGGAATGAAGGGAAATAAATATTTGTCATTTACTTATTTTAGTGGTTTTTGCAGCACCCAGGAGCTGAGTCACATCAGCACTGCTGAGATGGCCACAAAACCGCAGTTATGCTGTTTTGCCACAAGTGAAAAACAAAACCACATCCTAAATTTATCAGTGATACTCCTCCTCAAAAGGTTAAAAAACAAACAAAAAAAAACCCAAAAAAACCCAACAAAGTCCAGCTTTGGATTTGGATTCTCAGTTACTACATCTTACCTCCAAGAGCAAAAGGAGCCAGCACAGCTAAAGCTTTCAGAAGCTTGGGCCCAAAACACTATGAAGCCCTACTGAATCTAGCTCTTCACACATCATAAACCCTGCAACACAAAGAACAGTCCCTAAACAGCATCCTTTAACTTAACAAACATTAAAGGAATAATGTCAATAAAAAGGAAGTTTAATAGAAGGATAAAAAAATTAACAGTCCTCCCTTTAGAAAGCAAATTCAATAGACGTGGGGAATTTCGACATGAGAATGAAACTCAAAAATGTTTCATGACAGATTCCAAAACATGTATTTGCTAAGAACACATCTTATTCATTTAGCCAGGTACCTAGGTACCAAAGAATACTCAGGCTTCACAGTAACCTCAACGGAGGGAAAACAAGCAAGAGATGAAGGACAGGAACAAGCAAGCAATTGGTCAAGAACTAACAAAAGCTAGTTAATAATGCAGCAGTAAATAAAACAAGAGAAGAAAAAGTCACACAGCATTACTGCATCTGAATCCATGTATCTAAAGAGGTTTGGGTTTAGTACATTCTAATTTCAGACGTCCACAAAGAATTCAGTTTTTAGGATAATCCCATGCTGATAAAGGCAAATCACAAAGCCTTTCCTGACAAAGAAAGTCCTGTCCTGCTATTATCAAGTGTTAAACAGTTACTGATTAATGTGCACCACAGACTACATTTTTTCCATGCTTCACACCCTAAGTGTTATCATACAATGCAGCAATACAAATTTCAGAGATAAGCACAGTTCACTATAGTGGTAAAAACACCCCCCAAAAAAATATTTTAGCAAAAGGAACAAGCCTACTTAAACCTAACATTTCCAGGGTACCATTAAGGTACCAAGTGTTCTTCCACTTAAACCTCAAAAAGGCGCGAAGCAAAAAGCTTAGAGGGAAGATGAAAACTTGCTTTTCTACACTAGCCTAAATTCACTAGGCAGAACACTGGTTAATCCTCAAAGACAGTAAAATTAAGACAAAAGATGCTCGCACCTGCATTTCAGACCTCCCAAATTAGTGCTCTCGAAACGGGAGTCACAATTCTTCTTTCTAGTGTTTTAGAGGCACTAAAGAACTTGTTTCAGTTTCTACTGAAACTCTCATACTGTGCAGAAAAGATACAGTTTATGGAGCCAGAGAAAGTAAAGATAGCCCAAGAATGAAAGTACTCACCTAGGAGAGACTTGGCTCCAAACAGTGTCTCCTCCTTCCTAGTCCTTTTAGTCCCAAACTAAACACAAAATCAGTTCAGGAAACTAAATCCATACAGCAATTTTTGTAGAAAAGAGCCAGAGTTTTATACACATAATGTTAGTAGGGGCAAGATCTTAAAACCCTCTCTTACACATTTCATCTCAGCTACCTCATCAATAGCTCAAAGAGACTTGAGTGAGCAAACTCCCAGTTTTCAGAACACTTTTTCCACAGATGGTGCAGATGAAAGACTTATATGCATGAAACAAGTTTTTGCCACAAGCTACAACAAGAAGGCTGGTAAAACAGAACAGCATTTACTAAAAAAAACCAATAACCAACAAAAAAGGTAACACAACAAAAAAACAAACAAGCAACAAATGGCAACACAAAATCAAACACACCTCAAAAAATCCCGCTACTTATAAGAATAAGCCTGCGAAACTTCTACCGCCTGGATATTCAACTCTGCTGCTGGGTTTCAAAACAGTGGGCTTGTATTTCCAAATTTTACTTCCTCTGAGCAGGGTGGGGGAGAAGCACCACTTTTCTGAGGCACGTTTACTTGAATCCACAAATCCTCTGTCAAATCACACCAGTTTAAAAAAAAATAACTAGACAGAAAACTGACTAGGCACACTTTTTCAAAGGCAAAAAAACCTCTTTCAGTCTGATGTCTTCAGACAGCATTAAATTAATAAATAGCTCTAATTCATGCAGTGTAGCATATCCCTGCCCCAGTTTAAAAGGTACTGCACAAGTTACAGAGCCTTCCAATCAAATTAAAAAAAGATCTTAACGTTAAGGCTCATATAAATAAAACTACCAATAACCCCAACTCTGCAAATATATAGCATGAGCTTGATTTCACCCCACCATAGTTCACTGAGATCAGCTGATACAGTTATGCAACAATTAAAACCTCAAAGTCATAGGGTAAAACTTTTAATGATTTTTTTTATTTACTCACAACTTCGTCTTTTCTTCAACACACCCTTTGCCTTCAGATTCTCTTCAACATCCCTTTCCTTTTACAACTGCCCTTGTGCTCCTCACTTGTTCAGCACATTCTTGAAGCTTTTGGGTTGCTAAACCCAAAGCCACCAGTCCGTATCCTAGCAACTGCTGAACTGCTGGCTGATGACCTTCCAGAGAGGGACGCTTATCAAGTGGAGAGAGGGGGCATTCAGATCTCCTTACTGAAGGGAGGGATAAGCTTTCGGGAGGCAAACGAAAGGGGGAGGGGATAGTGTAACACAAACTGGGATTAAGATTAGTTTTAGGCAGAGGAGTAGTGTTCAGCCCAGTATCTACAGAAGATCCCAATGAGTTCAAAGTTTTCTGTGGTATCAGCTGGATAGACTTTAGCAGCAGCTGCACGAGGTTGCTCTAACACAAGGGAGGGAAGGAATCCAATGCCACCGCTGGAAGGGGCAACAACCACAGCAGATACAAAGCTACACACCAGAGGTAACCACACCACATCTGTAACAGAGGCAGGTGTAACGTGACCCTGTACCTTCACACTGCACTTCAGAGCCTTTAGGAGCCACCTAGAAACAGCACCGAGAAGCGGCAAATGAAATGAAGGCCAACCATTACAAAGACTTTTTTTCAGTGAACAAAAACGGAAAAAGATCAGAGCCAAAATCCTGCCCCGACTTACTCACACAAAATCCCCTCCTCTACCAGGCCTACCCCAGCTGCACAGGTTGTTTTGCCTTTAGCTCTGCAAGTCACTTTTCCATTACGGAGGGATATTGGAGGCTTACACACTCACTAAGCAATCAAGCCACATGATTCGATCATTTTCCTGCCAATTTGATGGCATTTAAAAGGGAGCTGAATGAAGCAGCTCACTGGCAGTGTGAATGCACTGGGCACATCTGTCAGTCAATGCATCAGGGAGTTCACCACAATCCAACACTTAACTGAGCAGCCATATTATTTTCACTTGAGTAAAGAGGCTTTGGCTCTTCCGAGCTACTGAACAAGCAATGCTTTTTTCCCAGTACATGCAAGTTTTGCATTAAGACTCACAACTATTTGATTTGGTAGCACAGAGTTGATTTTGGGCTCTTGTTGCTGCTTTGTTGTTGGGTTTTTTTTAATATAAAGGTCAAACATCACAATGATAGAGAAAAATGTCTTGTCTGCCTGCTCTTGTTTCCCACCCTGCCTCACTCCCACCAGGTAATAGACAGAAAGGAACAAGCTCAAAAATTAGAACATCCACCCTAATTAGCCACAAAGTTAACAAATAATTTAAAAATTTAGGGAGACTTTAAAATACATTTTTATATATACACGTACAGGTTAATTTTTACATGTCTTAAAATAACAGATTAAATATTCCTTGTAGCTTATACTGTTAATACATCTGAAATGAAGAACTGAAGATGCTGGGTAAGTGAATACAGGAAACTTCCTCATGCAAACTAATTCTGCACAAGTTCAAACAGTTGAGAATGTATCAAATCCTCATCCTTTCCTCCAACACGCCAAATAGTTCTTGTTGACTAATCATTTTTCAGCATACTAAGCATATAGGCTGTAGCTGTAGGGCACGAAAAGCAAATCTGGTAAAAACTTGTGCAGCAAGTGCAACTGCAAAACTTGCAACCATCAAGTATCTCAGATGCTTCTTGACAGCAGCTAAAGGACATCAGAGCACCAGTGAATGTCTCCATTGTAAAACTAATAAAGCTCTAAATCTTGCCTCTTTATCACTCTTTGAACACATGACCCAATAAGTAGGTGATATTTAAATAAATAAATAATAGCAATAATACATTCCACTCATGTGCATTCGAGGTTCCAGCTGACACCCCCTTGCTATAATTCAGACTTGATCTCATTGAGTTGGATCAGGAAAAGGAACAGGCAGAAAACTGACCTCACAAAAAGTTATTCTTTTTGTAACTTTTAAATTCCCTGGACTAGCTCACCATGGAGCCAGATGAATGCCAGGTACAACTTCAAACGGGATACAAAAATAATCTTTGGAGTGACATCTAGACACTTGACTGATTGCCTGATTTAGTCATGTACTCTTACTCCTCAACTAAGCCCTCTCTAGGCCAAGGTTTTTCAGAAATTTCCTTACTTTGGGAAAATACTGATCAAACAAAACAAGATCTCCTCCTAATGCTCTTCTGCCATCCTTCCTGTCACTTATTCCAGCCTGGTAGCAGGACAAATTGCTGGCAAAACACTTTCTTGTTTCAAATAATGTGATCTAATCAGTTAAAAAAATTAAAGTTTTCAGCAACCGAGACCCATTTACAACTGCAGTAAAGGAAAGCACAGCTAGGATGCAAGGGCTGCTTATATTACAGCTGCTACTGAAACAGGTTTACACAGAACTATGACTTCCCTGCCACTTACTCCCATGGCAACTGGCTGAAGTGGCTTTTCTCTGAGCCATCTCCTGAAAGGCGCAAAGAAGTAAAATAGGAATTCCCTAAAAAGAAAGGGGGGAAAAAGAAAGAAGCAGAAAAAAAGAAAGTGTATCTAAATTGATGTAGTAGAGGGGTGGAGACACATACATTCTTTCATGCCAGTGAACCACACAGTTGTTAAGACTTCCCCAAATTTAAAATGTTTCATACAGTATCTAAAAGTTTCAAGAAATCAACCAGAAGTTGCAACAAGACCAAAAAGAATCCCTGTCATCACAAGCTTACGAAGCATGCAAGCAACAATTGATTAAATTTTTGTGCAAGTATGTAAAAAAAATACTGGCCCAAAAAAACAAGCTTCCTAGACTGCACAAATCTCTGCAGGCACTGAGGCAAAAGAGTTTTAATATGCACCAAAACTGAGGCAGATTTCAAGATTACTTTCTTGAAATGTGAATGGAATCAGCAGCAAAGCATACATGTGCTCATAGAAAAGCATAAGGACATGTATTTTTTGTAAAGCAGCAATAGAAGGAGGGGGAGTTTCATCTGTCTGTTAAGTGGGCTTGGTTGTGGAAGAGGCAAGAACTGGAAGTGAAGACAGAAAGGCAGCTGAATTTTGATGCAACACACGGTTGGGCAGTCAGAGAAGGCTAAAGTGATGAGCTCTAACAATCTCTGAAGCAGCATTCTCAACACATAAAATACCTTCTGGGAAACATGGCCAAGACAAAAATCACTAATTTAAATGGCATGGTCGATGTCACAGCAGTTGACTAACAGATGATTAAGTAATCTCTTGTTAAAGACTTTCATACTTTCTTAAGATCCAGGAAACGAGCCCCAAATTTCAAGTAACTTCTCACGTCAATGGACACTTTAGAAGAACCTGAAGCCTGCATCTTGTTACAATTACTGCTTAACAGATGAAGTGTTCCACGTTTACCAATTAAAAGACTGGGAGTCATCATTAAACTCCTGTGGTAGCCACACTTCTAATTTAAGCTTCTGCGAGATCCTATTGCCTGCATAAAAACATGAACAGGCTTAAGTTCCTTATTATACTTATTTGGCAAAGTGTATTAACCACCAAATGCTGACTTACCATGCCTGTGCTAGGTTCTACTCCTGCATGCACAATATTGGAATTACTTTTGCAAGTTTAACAAGAGGGCAATAACCACAGATTTTCCTACAGTTTACTAGAACTCTTACTTTATTTAAAAGCTTTCAATCTTATTAATAAAGCATCACATACTGCAGAATTTCAACAGAGTACAAAATTACCAACTATTACCATTGCAAACAGAAAACTGAAACGCACATAAAATGCACTACAAGAGCAGCAAGAAAAGATATCACTACAGACTAAAGAAATTCCTGCCCAATTATTTACCTTAATGCTCTACTCCAACTCATCCTCAGTTGGGGCATTAATATGCACAGCATTACTGTTTTGTAAAACGTTCTTCCAAAGGTTATGTGGGTCACCGGGCAAGTAGTACCTTTTTTTAGCATCTATCTTTGTATAGGTACAATCTGGCTATGTTAACATTTTTAATTATTGAAAAATTGTGTTCTGATGTTATACATTTTCAGGAGTTTAAAAGCTGTAAATTATAGTATTTGTTAAATTGGGATCACAAGTTCAGCACCTATATTTATTCTCAGTCACTGAAAACCTTACACAAATTTCAATTTGCACCAAATGGAATGAGAGTACTTCCCCAACACTGTATACCCAAGGAGACAGTGCCACACCACACGATGTCACACAGCTGGGTGAAGAAAGAAAGTTCCTTCAGAAAGGATGAGATGAAAAAGAAGAAAGGATGTTCAGATGGACAGTGTTTCTCCTGCCAAGACACCCTTACGTGTGACAGAGCCCAGCTTTCCTGGGGATGGCTGAGCATTTCCCTGCCCATGGGAAGTGGGGAATGAATCCCTTCTTTTGCTTTGCTTGCATGGATTTTGCTTTCCCCATTAAACTGTCTTCATTTCCACTCACAAGTTTTCTCACTTCCTTTTAATTCTCTCCCTTATCCCGACACAAGGGGAACAAGTGACCACATGGGTGGTCCTTAGTTTCTTATTAGGGTTAAAAGACAACCACCACAAATTCAAGCAACTTCAGCACCTAGGCAATGCTTCACTGACAACAGCTTTCACTCAACTGCACAATAAATAGCTTCCTCTAGCTTTGGTCCATATGGAGAAGAGCAACTTACTGACATCTGTTCCTTCAGTGATGGAAGTAATGTCTATCTGCAGCACAGACCCAGAAACAGTATCTCAGTCTCATGGGAAAAAACACAAGCTAGCTCAGAGGACACATCCACTCCTACGACACAAATTATTCAATTATTTCCTTCAGCGGACTGTCAAATATATGTGTTTTAGAGTACAGTCACTCAACTGTACGAAAAAGGAATGCATGTTTTTATTAGGAATATTTCTTTATTTACAAAGTCATCCAATTTCACACTGAGGTCTGAAGATACCTGTATCCTTCAGCAGAACTAAAGTGTAAAATTCTGTTCTGGATTGACATTTCCTTATACGTTAATTATTCCTAATTTTTTATAATCATAGACTTTGATAACCCAGCAGTGCAAATGCAGTACATATCATTCCACTCACAACAAGTTCTTCTCACAGTATTCACTACATTAAGTTTCAAAATAAATCTTGATGACTATCCTTGTCAACTAAATACTAGTAACTCACAGTTCTTACACAGCATCTACCATGTTTCTAACTCTGCTTCAGGAAACACATTTAATGCAGAACTACCTATTCCCTTTCATTCGGGAGATCAGAGTTCACCATTCCATTATAGACACAGAATTTTGATCCCATGAGTAATTTCCCAAAACAGCAGTGACATCAACACATGCATTAACATTTCAATGGGAAATAAAATCTGACCTCCTGACACAACTGATACACATTTTACTGTGAACATGAACCTCCATAGGTGTTTTGTCACCATTAATAGTTTTACATAAGTTTGAGTCAACTTTCGTGAAAACTTACTTTTATTTTAGAGATACATTTAGGAAACACCGATACGGCAGCCAAGTTCATTACAGGAACCTAATAACATCTAGTATTTGAGATGAAAAACATCTGCCTACTTTTTAGCAGCCCAGGCACGTTTGATTTGGTATGTGTGGGTACTGGGTATGGTTGATTGCTTTTTCTGTTTGAGAATATCTACTCCTTTGTTTTCTTTCATCACGGAAAACAAATGCGTTTAGGTCCATCCAATTCAACTCCTTTCCTCCCACCCTCAAATCTTCTCACGTTTCCCCCGCAGTCGTGTCCATCGGGTCTGGACAACCGGGTTCCGAGGCCACTCCGAAAGCCACGCGGCCCCTTCCACCCCCTCAAAAGCCGAGTCTGCCTGGATGCTGGAGGTGCTACATATGCAGGGCGGGGGCTCGATTTTTATTTTTTTTTTTCCCTTTTGCTCTTTCCACGTCGGTTTTCCCGGACTCCTCCGCCCACCCGCGCCCCGCGGGAGCCGCTCCGGCCGGGAGACACCGGGCGGGCACCACGGCCCCGGCCGCGCCGAGGACTGCCCGGGAGGGCGGCGGGGGAAGGGGAGGGGGAGGAGGCAGATAAAGCTCGGCAGCCGCGCTGAGGACGAACAAAGCCCAGGTCGGCTCCGCGGCGCGGCCCCACCGCCAGCGCCCACCCGGGCCCCGCGCCCCTCGCTGAGAGCGGGCATGGCAGAGGGGCTGGCGGGAACGGGGCAATACACGAGCGATAGAAACCCACACATGGCCGCGACGCGCACACAAACTCTCACACACGCAGGGCGGAGACCCCCGCCNTCACCCCCGCCGCGCTGCCTCCCAGCCCCGCAGAGCCGCCGCCGCCTCCCGCCCTCCCTCGTTTCCTTCCCTCCCCGTCGGTCCGGTCCCGTCCCGTCCCGTCCCTTCCACCTGCGCCCACCTGCGAAGCAGAGCAGCACGAGAGACACCCCGAGCAGCAGCGACGGCGGTGGCTCCATGGCGCGGCGGGCACCCGGCGGTGGCGGCGGCTCCGTGCCCGGGCTGCGCCCCGCGCACCGCCCAGCAGGTGAATCAGCCCGGCCCGGCCCCGTCACTTCCGGCCGCT
>VXBU01003664.1:486221-500619 GCA_013400315.1 Bombycilla garrulus
TCCCTTGCGATTACTGCGAGCGCCGAGCAGACGTGTCTCGGTCCCCATAGCAACGCGGCTGGAGCGCCTTGTGCGCTCCTTGTGCCGCGCACACGTCTTGCCAGTGAAAGATCTGGAACTGCGGAAAACTAGCTCAGGAGACAAAAGGGGAGACGAGAGCGTGTGCGAAAGAGCACAAATCAGACTTCGGTTCTGTAGCATTGCGTGCAATATAGCAGCCCTTTCAGAAAAATCCGGTTCCTGCTTCATGTACAGCAAAACTAATCAGGTTCGTTTATCAGAAGACACATTGTGCTGGATTAGGTTTATTTTCCATGTATTGCCATGTGTGTGTTACAACATACTGCAATAGCAAAGCTGTTTGACATAAATGTGCTTCTGACACATGTAAAGGGTTAAGTAGTATTGGTACCATGTCCTTTGTTATGTCCACAGCTCTGTCTCTATTGGGAAAATGCCCCATAACCAAATATTTACATAAAAGTGGTGCAATCCAGATTTGCATTCCAAACAAAATGTGAAAGTGTTGCTGTTCATTGTTTTTCTGTGATGCCCATAATAAATAAAGTTCAAATACATTTTTATATTATTACATTCTGTACATATTAGGTCAGAGCTTAAAAACTGAATTTTTCTGCCCTTGTCAAAAGCATTGGATTAAGTGGGGATCATATAGGGTTTGTTTCAGATGCACTTCTAAAAAGGAGCTTCATTCAATGAAGGGTTCCTAGTGCTGAAATCGGCAGTGTCTCCATTTCTGCTGGAATTACAAATATGTGAACATGCTCTGATGTCTTCCAAAATGATTGGTTACTCTGAGTAAAGCAGCAGCTTTTACCTGCCAGTTCAGAATTAGTTTTTTTGATAAGTAGGGCAAATGCATTGTCATTTTCCATGAAGGCTCAGATAAGTAGTGCTTACGTCTTGTAAGGACATGACAACTCACAGTGTCTGTTAGATCTTTTAAAACAAATCTACCCAATAAGATGCTGGATACTATACGTAAAGCATAGAATTTAAATTTTGGGGGTTTCGAGCATTTTATTTAATGACAGAACAGAACTGTCTTTTCTTTCTGTGAGGGAAAGAAAAATATTCATGTGCTCTGAAGCTAAAGGAACCAGAACCTCAAAGTAGGGGTATTAAGATTTTGCACTCTTCTGTTTGTTTTGTTGTTTTTTTTTTTTTTTTATGTGTGCTGCAGACTTTAAAAGGTTATCTAAGTCAAGTATCCCAGGCTGACTGGATGAGTGAGGTTTTTTGCTGTACATCCACTTGTGTCAACACAGAAATTATATACCATGGAAAGTATAATGAGACAATCACAGTCATTACAGAAAGAGAAAATGATTCGTCATTAGAATGGAGATGCTCACCCTCCTGTGAAATAAATCCTAGCTAGTAATTAAAATTAATACTGTACTGCATCTAGAAAACATGAGCTCCACATTTTGACTAGCCTAGACAGAGCGATTCCTGGTCTTATTTAAATCAAAAGCAACACTGATGCAGTCAAGTTCACACTCCTGATAATTGTTCACACTCCAGCAAATGAACAGTACAGGGTTTAATAATTATTTTTAAAAATTTTAAAAAATGCTTGTCCACTGAAACACTGATCCAGGTGAAAAGACATGAAACTAACAGGTTTATTAGAGGATGTGGCATTCTCTAGATTTTCAGTGACCTATACTTCCTGGAACACTGAACACAATGGGAGAAAGAGATAGCTGTGAAAATGACCACTCACAAAAGAAAAGGTCAAATTCGAAACTTTTTGAACGGACTTCTACTAGTGCCAGCATTTTGGATCAAGCCCAAAAAAGGCTTCAGGATGAAAGCAGGATCCAGTCAAAAAGGAAAATATATCTGCCAGAGCGGAGGTCTGCCGTCCAGACCCACACATAATTAGCAAATGGAAAAATATTTCTCATCTCTCTTATGGAGAATGCTATCCCATGCTCAAGAATCTTTTGCTTTATGTTAAATGTAAAAAATCCATCTCATGTGTTTAAGGGTAAAAAAACCCTTCAGTACTACCCCTACATCAGTATCAGCCCGAACTTATAGATAACTTGAAATAAAACGTAAAACAAATATAATCTTCTCTAAATTATATATAATTCCTTATCAGCCTGACCTTCCATGAAGGGAAATTACTATGGGTTTAGTTTCTTGAAGGGGTGGGTGAAAGAGCACCAAATGAAGTTACTCACAGGTTTGACATACAGAAGCAGTGAGATGGAAATCATCCATGCTTGTGTTACACGGGTCACACAGGGCATGTCTGTGCCATACAAGGAAAACAGGCTTGTTTTCTGTTTCAGTTTCTGTCCTGTACAGGAGGAGCTGCTGTCATCAGCCTTTGCAATACCTGAGACAAAATTCCCCAAAGGACCATAAAGTTCCTAAAGTGGATAGCAACATCTCTCAAGAAGGGCAAGAGGAAAAAAATAAGCAAGAAGAATAAAGAGAAGGAGAAAACAGTACCCTTGGAACTTTGGGTCTGGATTTCTAGTAATAGGAGGGAGTAATTGCATTTATTTCTGGGACACATATTCTTCTGGTAAAGGATGGATCAGCAGACTCCACCTCTTTACTCTGTAATCCAGGCCAGAGTTAGCACGAGGGAGTGTTTGGCCAGGATTGCAGAATTCAGGCAGGAGGACAGGACCATTTCTGTTGCGGGCTGTTGGTGCTCAGTGTGTGAACCCCCCTGGAGGTTGGTCATTTAAATTGGAGGTGCCACAGTCCTGCTCTCCCCTAAGCCCCAAACTCCTATGTGTGCTCTTGTGCTGGCACTGGAGCTCAGGACACCAGTGGATAAGATAGTTTGGGAAGCCAGGCTGCCCAAAGATGAAAACATTTTGTTTTCAGCCAGCTGACCTCCCTGAAGTGTTTTCCTGGTTATTTGCCTGCGTGTCAGCTAGCATAAAGAAAAAGGAGTGGCTGGGTGGCAGGCAGGGAAAGGGAAGGACTGAGAGTCAACTGGGATCAGTTTAAGTTGGCATCATATCTAGAACTGTGTGAATGGGAAAGTCTAGCTTGTGCAGACATTTTTTCCAAAATAAATCTTGTCATTGCTTATACTGGCATCTGTGCCTGATGCGGAACGGGCACTTGTCCTACTAAGCTTACTAACTGTCCTTATCAGCATTATTCAAACCAGCCCGGGGCAAGTCAGGCTGATATGCTGAAAATAGCTTCCAGAGTCAAGAGATAGTCTACATTAAGTTCTCATCAGCTCCGGATGGTTACACCAAAGGATTTGGGAAGGCAAAGTTACAGAGTCGGAGTATTTGATCATAAAGTTCAGAGTGTGCAGCTCTCGTGTTTTGTCCCAGCCAGCAGAGCCCGGGGCAGTGTCCTGAGAGCAGCTTTCCAACCTCCCCACTGGGACAAGTCCAGTGAGAGATCACCACCCACGTCCTCACCTTCCCCAGGGAACGCACCCTGTGACCAGCGTTTGCTTTTTCTTTAACAGCCTTGGGGTGTTTCCAACAAAGCTTTCTTGCGCTTACAGCCTTTTTGTAATGATAACTAAACACAATCCGTTACTAGGGAAAATAAGGAGTAAAGGAGAAGCTGTCCAACTATAGCTGAGGTTTAATCGTCTTTAATTCGAGTTAATGTTTTTGAGAGCCAGTCTCGTTCCTGGTTAAAAGAACAGCTTTCCCGTTTAGCACCTCCGTCAAGTGAACTTGACAGTTGCACTCGATAAAATTCACACCTTGCCGTGCTCTTCTTTTTGGAGAGACTATTTTTAGCAAAGACGTTTTAAGAGGGTAGCAATTTACACCTTTGTCTCTATGTTATATTAAACCTTAGAAAAATAATTTGCCTCGAATAATTTTCTCCCGGCAGTTACTTGGATGTTTGCATCATCCAGCGGTGGCTAAAGTTAACATACGCTTAAAGCTTTATATTTTTGCTGTGAAAAGCAAGCAAAATCCATGTAATATAAAATAGATTTGCTTTTTTTGAAGTCCAGAAGAGGAGTACATCTTGTGATTCATCTTGTGATAGAAATATGAGTGTTGTCTTAGTTATATATTTGTACTCAAATTTTTTGTAGTCATATTTTCATTGTCCACGCAGATGGCAGAAAAAGTGCAATGTCTGTTGGCTGGAACGTTAATCCAATAGACAATACAGACCCATACATACCATACTTGCAAACTACTTTTCTGAGCTATTTTTATATATTTCTATTTATATTATATATATATAGTGGTGATTGAAGAACACTTTCCTAAAATTGAAAAAAATATGTGATTTGCAGAAGTGATGAGGAAATGCATCATTAGCAGCTGAGCTGAAGATTTTCAGCTTGAACCCACTACTTTTTTTTCCTATCATTATATTTCCTGATGAAAAGTCCTCCATCTTTCTTGTAGGCCCCTGCAGATACTGGAAGGAGCTCTTCGGACAGTACAAGTGAACGGGAAGTTAATCACAGGTGTGCCAGAGGCAATAGGCTTTCCTGCTTAATCCTACTCAGGTCAGTTTTAATAGCGCAGAACTAGTAGCTGGTGGTGGCTTGGACTGCATTATGAACTTCCAGGTTATTTTATTTGTGCAAGGCATTCATAAATGGTGCTTTAGCACTCACCAGTCTCTTTGGTGTTTGCACCTACCACTTAAGACTCGTGTGACATTTCCTGAACTGCTACTCAGCTGTCCTGATAGGCAGCCGAGCTTCTCCTGGCTGGCACAGCTGACACTGCCTGGCCACTAGCAAGTTACTCAGAGCCCTTTCTTGGGTTGAAATCCCAGAACCCCTGAGGCAAGATTCTCTGTAATCTGTGGAAACTACCCCTTCTTAGGAAGCATGAAGCCTGAAGCATGCATGTGAAGAGAGATCAAGAACAGGCAGGAAGGTGCCATTTCAGGTCTGTCAGCTCTTCCATGGAGTCAGTAGCTGAGGTGCCTTCTCTCCTTGTCTCACACTTCACCTCTCACTCTTGACCAGTGTGAGACACCCTGTGCTCAGCTGGCTGCTTTCTGACGTGTTTCTTGTGTAGGTGTCTGGCTCTCCCATTCTCTGGGAAAGCCTAGATGGATAGCTCAGGGCTGTAAAGTCTGCCTGTCACAGGAGCTTAGGTGTTCTGGGGTAAATGCAACAGTTCTTACAGCAAAGCTCCTTGAAGGTAGCTGAGTCAACTGCTGTTGTTTCCAAAAAAATACCTAAATAGCACGGAGGATCTGTGTGTTGGGGCCCACAGTTACAGAGATTCAGATTGATAGTACTTCCACTGTTGTTGCTACACATGAGGCTGTTGCAGAATGATAATTTTCTCCATTTTGATTGAAACCTTATGCTGCACAGTATTCTAAAGTATCAGCTTCTACTGTTATGAAAAACAGATATTTTATTAAAAATGAAAAAAAATTATCAGAACCTGTTTGCAGCTGATAGACTGGGAAGAAGACCTGCAGAAATCGCAAAAAGGACCCAAATAAAAATACTCCTAACTTCATTTGTTTCAAGATTTTGTTTGTTTTGTTTTGTTTTAATTCAGCCTAAGTATTTGGGGGCATGTGGAGAAGGATTTTACTCATAAGTTTTTGGTTGGCTGTACTACATAATTTTCTTAGCCCATTCTGAGGTGGATGCCACTTCCTCCTCCATTTCCTGTACTCTGGGTACTGGACATGTACCTTTGGAGCAGGTCCCATTTACTGCTGCACTGACAAGTGTGACAGAAACCACCCTTTGCCCTTCACTGCTTCCCTCATTGCAGCCACACCCCTCAGGGTATGGCAGAGACCTTGGCACAAGGAACTCACACGTTTTTTTTTCAGGGTGATGTTTCTGGTTGTCTGAGTTGGATGTTCTGAAGGACCCTTCCCTCATGGAGGTAAAAGTAAAGGTGGAACAACTTTCAGTGCAGAGCTTCACCAGTTTCTGGAAGAGAGTGTATGATGTGGCTGCTTGAGAAGCAGTGGGTGTTGCTCGTTGACTCAAGGAGAAGCCCTCCCCCCTCATACATGCAGGTGTCCTCTGTGGAGAATTTCTTTCCCTGTCCAGTGCATTTGAATATTGTCCTGTTGTAAGGGTGAGCTCTAGTTTGTGTTTCAGGTCGACTTGGATGCATTTTTAGTCACTGGATCTTTTAGCATCATGTCATTGTGAAAATCTCACTTGGTTTTTGGCGATTTTCTTGGTTGGCTGGTTGGTTTTTGTGGTTTGTTTCGGTTTTTTTAGGTAGGTTATGTAATTTCCCTTCCTACTGTATAAACAGGTTGGGTTGGTTTCAGTAGTGCTTTGTAATTACATTAGCCCAGAAAAAAAATGCTGACAGTGTATGGAATACACATTTTTACGGCTAACAACCTTTGTGAAGTCTTGCATAACTGTTTACAATGAAACCTGTTTAGAATGGCTCTCCAGAGAGCCTGTGGAAAATGTTTGCCCGGGGGAAGTAGCACCTAGCTGGAAGTCTAGCACTGTTAACCTAATGGCAAACTAGAACAATGTCACTGCTTGTTGTGTGCGGCACTTATTACAGAATTCTCGTGTATCTAGGGACACTCTGTGAGTAGTCCTCTACCAAAAAATAAAACTCTTTTCAAATTATGTATTTTAGTATTTTTTTTCTGAAAGCATTTTTCCCCCTTTTTCCATGCTTTCAGCTTATTGCCTCTTGTTAAGTCAGATTTCAGTGACGAATGTCATCCTGAATTACATTTTAATGTTTCATCAATTAGTGAAATGCTCCAGAAGGATGAGCAAAATGTATTCAGGAGTTCAAAGCTAAATGGTCTGACATGGAGAGGAGAGTGGAGAGGCAGGACAGTCAGAGTCTTAGTTTTGCTGTTTGTTGAAATCTCTGGACAATTTGCTTCATCTCGCTGTTCTCAATTTGCTTCTTCTGAATAATTGTATGATTAAATATTTGCTTGTCTGAAAGGAACAATATGAAAAACTAAAATCAATAGCTTATAGTTGCCAAAACACTTTGTTTTACGCCCATCATATAGGAAACAATGAAGTGCAAGAAAAGTTATAGGAGCTTGTAACGTCTATTTTGTAGGACAATTTAATGCATTTTATGACCTCTACCTGGGAGTTCAGAGATCTGTTTACAGTGCAGGGTAGCAAAGGCTGATGCTGTGTCTGCAGAGACATGAAAAGCAGCAGTCCTGGCCCTTCCCTTTCCCTTTCCCTGTGCTCTCACTGCTCCCTGCTAGTCCTTTGTTCTTGGGCAGTGTTCAGCACCTTGCAGCCACTGGGAGATGGGATTGGGCAAATCCCACAATTTAGCAAGAGAAAAAGAATCATCAGGACAGAAGGTTGGGACCTTGCCCTCTCAGGCACACACGTGAACAAACTTTTATATCAGCAGTTTCAATGATGGCTCTTGATATTTCACCTAAGCATACTTCACCTAAGCACAGGCTGCAGGAGAAGCCCTGGCACCTCTGGAATGAAGGGCTGAGCTCCCACAGGGCTCAGATAGGTCAGAGGGTCTCCTTGCAAAGCTTAGCTTCCTGTCATCCCCCAGGCAGCAACTTGTGGTGGCTCAGGAAGCTGTGACACAGCCCCCATAAAGGTCAGGCAGGCAGTGTGGTTGTGATTATTATATCAGGTAAAGTGAACAACATCATTTCCCTGTGCTGGGCACTGGTGAGGCCACACCTCACATCCCGTGTTCAGTTTTGGGCCTCTCATCACAGGAAGGGAACTGAGGTGCTGGAACGTGTCCAGAGAAGGGAATAGAGCTGAGGAAGGGTCTGGGCACAAGTCTGATGAGGAGCACACAGGAAGGGAACTGAGGTGCTGGAACGTGTCCAGAGAAGGGAATAGAGCTGAGGAAGGGTCTGGGCACAAGTCTGATGAGGAGCAGCTGAGAGAGCTGGGGGTGTTTAGCCTGGAGAAAAGGAGGCTCAGGGGAGACCCTCTCACTCTCTACAGCTGCCTGGTAGGAGGGTGCACGAGGTGTGGATCAGCATCTTCTCCCAGGTAAAACAAGAGACAGGACAAGAGGAGGTGGCCTCAAGTTGCAGCATGGGAGGTTTAGATTGGACATTAGGAAAAATTTCTTCACAAAGCACTGGAACCCCTGAAAGTATTAAAAAAATGAGGTTATGACCCCTGAGGACACTTGATGGTTTAGTGGTGGTGGTACTAGGTGGGCAGCTAGACTTGGTCTTACAGGTCTTTTCCAACCTCAACAATTCTATTATTTTAGCTAAACTTGTTATTAGAAGACTGTCAAAGTTATGAATACTATTGTGTGTTTGTTCTGCAGTGCAGTCTAAAAGGTTCCAGTTATGAGTCATGCCTCTGTTTCATCCAGTACATATGCATAACAAAATATTGATCTATGTCCTAAGTAACATCTACTCTGCTCTCTGAAGCAAACGTTTCCTTTCAGTGCTCTAAAAGGTGTGCAATTAATCTGTCATCATGAACCCAACCAGATAAAAGTAAACTATTTAAGATAAATTGTCTTGGTGGAGATAAAGTGACATTACTCCAAAGATAATTGACCTGGCATTGCAACCTCATAGCAGGTCAAACACAATTTAAGTGTGACTTTATTTCATACTAGCCCCTTCTTAAAGGTGTAGCCTCCTGGTATGTTTTTTTGTCTGTCATTTAAGATAGTACTATTGTGAATGCCTTTCTTGTCTCTCTGTTGGAGACTATTAATCCAATAGCAGAAAAAGCAAAACAAGAAGTGTACCTACAGCTCAGCTAATCTAATTTACACCTTGAAATCTGCAATATCAAAGTATTTCAAAGTGAACAGAAATGACCAAAAAAGGGAAGGAAGGAGAACAGCCCTTCTTTTTATTCCTGCATTTTCTGTGTGTTGTAACCTTTGGTGGCTGAAGGCAGGCCCAGGGGTATCTTAGTGGGGTGAGCAGGGCAGGGTGCTCTACAAATTACCCCTTTTTTTTTTAAGCAGATGTTTATAATTTGCTTTAGCTGGCCTGAAGCTATGTGTTTTATTTATATTATCTTTTAGCAGCACAGACAAATCAGAAATAAACCGAAGCATTTATAAGTCTTGAGCAGAAATATAGAGACATTGCTTCTCCCTGCAAATAGAGAATGCCACTTTTTGGGGAAAAGACAAACAAACAAACAAACCAAAACAAAACCAAAACCACCCAAAACTACCAAAGATATGGCACAGATTTGTCACTTAGACAACGAACACAAAGAATTGAACAATGTCCAGTAAAGGGAAAATACTAACTGCCTCTAAGGTGGGTATGAAGCAGAAGGAAGGAGATGATTATAATACAAGTAATAACACATAAATACCTACTTACTCGCAAATTGACATGTTTCCTGGGAGAGACAGCTTTTAAGCAAGGATGTAGAATAAATTAACTTAGTGTCCTTACCGTTCTTTATTTTTTGGGGGGGTTAGTGGTAGGTGTCCTTTAATGCTGCTTTGGTAACCAAATAATGTCCTTTGATAACCAAAGGAGAAAGCAAAAAGGTGCAATATGTGAAATAAAAGATGATGCCATCCGAAAAGGCAGAGACAGAGAAGGTGAACAAATTGAAAGGATGTAAGAAAATATAGAGAAAGTCTCAACCAATGCAGAACCAAAACAAGTTGTATTTATGACATGCTGGGAAAAGGAAGTAATGGAAAGACACAAAAGGAAATGTGCTGTGGTCAAATTGATGAAGCTGGAAGTATGATGTGTTAATACATGGATTTAAATAACAAGATTGTTTCTGCTGAACTGAGGAAAAAATGATGGCAGCAGCTTATCTGCAAGATTTTCCTGTAACATAAGAAGCAAACACTTCACTATTTAAAACTGTACCATGAAGCTCCACAACAATTATTTAAAAATAAATAAAATAATAAACTAAATCTGATAAAATCAGCTGCCTTTCTCTGTAGGTGAAAGTCTTTCAGAGCAGTTTAGAAATGGTTAGTGTCTCTTCAGACAGTCAAAACAACCCTGGTGTTTTGATGGACTTATGTTTTGCATCATGGATTTAAAGTGAAGTCCACAAAATCTTCCCCTCACCAATTCATATTCAGGTATCTCTGCCCCTGTCATGTTCCACTGTCTCTTTGCTCACATACACATGGGAACTGGGTGGCCTATTTTGAATATTACAGTATTTATGTACATCCCAAGCACAGCACTTCCTCTCACCAACTTTCACTCCCTCCTCTGACACCAGTAACAGTCTGTTGCTGCCACAGGGAGTGTTGTTACCTTTATGAAAAAGAAAGATTTTTTTCTCAGGACCTAGTTCAAGACTCGTTCCATAAATACTTCAAATCTGCCTGCACTGGCACAAATATAACCCTCTTTTTCTTCTTTTTTTTTTTCTCAATTGTTTCTTCAAGATCACAGGTGAGATAAACATATACAAAAAAAAAAAAAAACAAAAAAAAAAAAAAAAAAAAACGAACTAAAGAAAAACTCTCACATGTTAATCTTTCTTGCCAGAGAGGGAAAAGGTTGAGCCAGATGCTGACTCTTATGTTTCCATTGCTTGTCTCTTGTATTTGCTATCTTGTATCTTTGTTAATGGTCATAAAACTATCAAATAATTAATGCTGAGTAGAACACAGCATAAAACTATCAAATGCTTTAATGCTGAGCAGAACACAGCTTATAAACATCAAAGGCCGGTCAGGCTGGAAACACAGACTAGGAGATTATGACACTTGTTTTTATATGCTTTAGAAACGTGGCAGGACTCTGTGACAGTTCCTGGATGGAGAAAGCTGCCCGTGTGGCTGCTGTGCCACCAGCTGAGAGCAGCCCTGGGAGAGGGCAGGCTGAAAACCAGAGCAAAGCTCTGCAGGAGTAGAATTCAGGAAGATATTTTAAAAGAGTCAGACTTTGCTGTCTTTGGTTGTGACAGGGGAAGGTGCAGCCCAGCGGTGCTGAACAAACACTCGGGGCTCCCCTGGTCTTACTCTGTACCACATCTCCCTCCTCCTTAGCTCAGCCCTTCCGAGGGAATTCTGTTCCCACACAACCCTTCAAAAACCTGCTGGCACCACCACGGGGACAATGGAGGGACAATGGGACATCGGGAGCAGCAAAATCAGCCGGAGGGAGGGGGGCAGATGGAACCAGGAGGTGCTTGGAGCTCGGTGGGGGAATGCGCTTGTCCTTCCATTGCACCGGGGAGGAACACCCTGGATTGGGCACGGGGGCAGCTAGGGAGAGCACGGGAGGAAACACAGCCTGGGAGGTGGGTTTGTCCCCGTTAAACAGTGTCAGTAACATATTTTAGCAGATGTGGAGGTCAGGTACCCAGTTAGAATCCCTTGTGTTCGGAAATGCTGACCGCAGGCAGTACACATGAAGGCTACATTAATAGGAGCAAATAAAGCCAGACAAATAATGTCTGACACTTCCCTGCATCCTCTGCTCAGCTCACTCGGTGCATTTCCTCATTCACAGAGCTTATTGTTAGGGATACACGGGGAACAATCACAGCACAAAATGCTCCAGGTAAAATACAGCGATACAGGCAAACTGTTCGACAATTTGAGTGCATTTCAAGCACTAATAAATTCATAAGCACTGGTGAAGACATAATCTTCTAACAAAGTGAGGCAAGTAAACAAATACAAGAGCTAGGTTTGGAGTTACCCTCCGGGAAGAAATAAGAAACAACCAAATGAATAAAATAACCCTTTGAGTTAAAGAGCCTGCAGGGACCATTTAAATTCAAGCCAACAGAGATGCCAGCTTCAGTTTTGAAAGACCAGGAGCAACGCTCAGAAATGCAAACTTTTTTTTTTTTAATATGTAATATCCATTATAATATTCAGAATAATTAATTGAAAAAACTCCTTTTCTGAAGGGTCTTCAGGTTTTTAATTGTGTCTCTAAAGCAAGTAAGGCTCTTTAATGAAAAATCAAGAGGCAAAAGCAGAGAAAAAGATTATAGAAATGCAGCCTTTAAAAATGTAAAAGAAGCCCATCCTTCCAATAAAAAAAACCCAAACAAACCAACAATCAGCTAACACAAATGTTATGTTGTATGAAAAACAAAGAGATTCTCTGATATATTAATCAAAATGTGGTTCTACTTATATTATAAATGTAACTTTCAAAACAGAAGGATGCTCTAATGTTTTGGGTTTTTTTGTTGTGATTATAACTACTGACATGGGCAGTGGGATTTTTTTATTGAAAACGTTTCTGTAGTTTTTTACATTAAGAATTGGCTGTCTACAAAAAAAGACTCCTTCAGATTTTCAAATGTATGTCAGGAGTTCACAGCAAATACTGTATTGAAGTCCTTTTCCTTCTAAGAAATAGTCAACATTTTTGTCACTTTATAGCGGCACTCTAATTATACTGTCTTGTGCCAGTGTAATTGCATTCAGACCAAAAGCTACAGTGATGCAAATGGTCTTCCTCCCCTTCGAGTGCATTCAAAAAAGACAATTATAGATAAGACTAAAGGCAGGGAAAAAGCAGCATTTAAAATAAAAGGTATATGTAAAAATGCAGGCTTTAGCTATATGCTATAAAAGATACATAAATAAATAAATACATATAAAAATCCAGAGTGCTTTTATGATTCTCAAGCAGCATGAGCTACTTCTGTCATGACCTACAGCAAGAAGTGAAAGGTGAAAGTTACAGCTTCAGTCTTCCAGAGTAACTTTTTTATGTATACCCCGAAAAAAAAAATAAAAAGGTTTTGTGATTTTTCAGAGATGTAGAGAAGGGCTTTTTTCAGCTAAAAGCAGAAATCTGGGAGTAGCATCAAACTGAACTGACTCAAAGGTAAAAATCAAACAAAACAATGTAGGGCAGCAACAGTAAAAGAAAATAAATATAATGGATGGAAAGTTGGCATCGAGCATGCAAAAAAAAAAAAAAAAAAAAAAAAAAAAGCACACTGAAAAAATCTCATAAATCAAAAGAACCAAAATGAAAATCAAACTGGAATTNTTCCTATTTCGTATTTTTTCCCTTATTTTTTTCTCTTTCTTTTCTTTTGTTTCTCTTGTTTTCTGAATGTGATAAGTCTTTCTAAGTATTCAATTTATTTTTACCAGGCAAAACCAAACACAAAGAGAGTGCAGGGCAGTCAGGAATGTAACACTTTCACACTGAAATCTGATACCACCCAGCTGGGTGAAGCCTCCGTAAAGCACTATTTGGTCAAAGGGGGACTGATTAGCAAAATGAACTCTGAATCACATTTCATTGTGCAGGGTTCAGGAGGAAAAAAAAAAAAAATAAAAAGAAAGAAAGAAAGAAAACCCACCACTAGGGCTGGTAACTAACAGCTTGGTGGAGAAGATCAGAATGAAGACAAAATATCCATGTTGACCATGTGAATTAATTAAGCAAGTTTCCACATTTTTCCACAATGGTTTTTTTTTTTTCCACATACACAAAACGACCTCGTTGAGAGTTCAGTGTGCATTGGCTACACGGGGCTCAATATACAGAGAGAGAGCTGGCCAGACAAAAAAAAACTTCATCAGCCTGCCAAAGCACTCCCATCCACTAGGAAAACAAATGGAACCGCCCGAATCCAAAGGACTTGAGGCAAATCCTTTCCTCCCACCCCGTTCTCCCGCCCCTGCACACCCAGACACAGCCTCGGGCTGGCGATCCAGCCGTTGAAAAGGTGCAATCCATGGAATAACAATGCCGCTATTTGCCTCCGGTGCTGATAATGAGATGTGAGCCTTTCTGGGAATTCTGATTTCCGATCGGGGTAAACAATGATATTCCCACCTCAGCTATTCGTTAGCGAGCTAGCTGCTCTAGAAGAAAAGGACCGTCTCTGCGGCGCTTTTATAAATCTACAGTGGGCTAAAAATAATCTGCTAAAAACGCGCGGAGTGGTTCCCCCATCACGTGTGGCAGTAAAACGGAGCAGAATGAGGACATTAGGGGTAACCCAACACCTCATTAGCATCCCTCAGCTCTCTGTCCCTCCTCCCACACTGAGGAAAAGGAGGTCAGCGGCGTGACTTCAGGGTTAAAGATGCCGCCTTGTTCTGAGAGCCAGGAAAGCACGCGAGGACCTGCCGCGCGTTATTTTCCAAGTGCTGACGGGGATCACCGTGCTTTCTTTCAGGCTGCCACCCAAGGTTTGTCTCTAGCAGCGCAGCCTTGAGCCCCTCGCCGTCATTGGCAGCAGCTTTATTGGCTTTCCCACTCAGGTACCCGCTCCCGCGATCCAGCTAAAATCAGCATCATCACAAGAGGGGCTGCTCCTATCAGCCTCTTCCACGCAGCTGGGCTGTTCGCAATAACAGGAACTCCAACATTTGCTCTTTACAGCATCATTAGCACCAGATAACAGGAGCAGAGAGCTAGGGTTGGGTTGGGGTTTTTTTGTCTTTTCCCGCCCCTCCCTTTTTTTTTTTTTTTTTTTTTTTTTTTTCCTTCCCTTCTCCCCCCTTCTTTCTCG
>VXBU01003664.1:500687-542381 GCA_013400315.1 Bombycilla garrulus
TCCCCCGTTCTTTCTCGCGGTACTGCCCAGAACATCAGGCGAAGAGAGAATCAAAACGCGAAAAAGGAAAGGGAGGTCTACGCTCAAAATGTACAGGAAAAAAAAAAAAACAAAAGAAGAAAGAGATCGAGGACGAAGTGCCATAAAGAATTAAAATTGTAAAAAAATTTGCACTTCACTCATACTGGAAGGAGTGTTTATCTAGAAAGATTTAGTATATTGCCTTCATGCACTCCTGTCTCCCAGTGGAAAACTACTGCACTGAAACATATTCCTGTCTCAGAAATAATTATGAGGTAGTCCTATTAGTTAGATTCTTTTTTCACAATGCAATAAACCGATTTAATCCATTTAGGTTATGTATGATCATATAAATGCTGAAAGCAACCCAGGCTGGGTGTGTATGCCTTGATTTCATTTGCCTGCTTCATCACACGTTGCTGCTTATTTGCTGTCTTCGTCTGGGTGGAGTCCTGTGAGAACTGGTTCTTTCACAAACTTTTCAGTTTTGCTGCTTGTGAAATGTATGTAACTCATCATACATACACATTTACTTTCTAAATATACCTCTATGCCCTTTTTTATTCATCCTAACCCGGCAAGAACTTCCTTGATTTGTCAGACTGGTAATGTGATCCTTATGTCTAATGGCTATTTCTCATGTTCAAACCTTTCCCAGACAACCTTTATGAGTCAGAACCAGGTATGAAACACAGCCAAGTTCAGTTCTGCTGAGCTACTGGTGCTAGCCTTGCCAGCCAAATGTTCTGATAGGGACCAAGAAAACACAAAGCACATCAAGAAGAATGTGAACTTTTATTGGGTAGTGGTGTTATCTATTATGAGAGTGCTCCAGCAGTTTAATATAAATACATCTTATTAAGCACAGAATTTTACAGGCTTGTTTGCTTCTCACGAAACAGTCTTTTAATGTTGGGGAAAAATGCTGGAGGAGAGATGGCTGCTGGTGGTGTTTCGAAGCTTCTTGTTTGTTGTGGTTTATTGGGTCACTAGATCAACAAGGAACCTTTCTCTCTATTGTTAAAGTGACTTCAGTTACAAAAGCAGTTGCTATGAGGAAATGAGCGCTAATGTTTGGGCAGAGATTGCTGAAACGACTAATTAAACTCATCTTTGCTCAAAACCACCTGTATTTCATGAGTTCCAGGACCTGGCTAATTCCCACTCAGCAGAAGGATAAGAATTCAGCTCATATTAGGAAAATATACCAACTTACTGACTGACATTTAGACCTGCCCAGTGTAGCTTCTGTTATGGTGTCAGAGAAGTGGGACTAAGGTACAACTGAACTTCAGGTGCAAAGAAAAGGAATGTGTCTCACTGAGCTGACAGTACAACTTGATTTGTTTATTCAATATATTCATCAGTGGGTAGGAAAGGGATGGAGCACCCCTCCTGTGAGAAAAGGCTGAGAGAATTTGGATTGTTCAGCCTGGGAAAGAGAAGTTTTGGGGGTGACCTGATTGTGGCCTTTCAGTACCTGAAGGGATCCCACAGGAAGGATGGAGAGAGACTATTTACAAGGGCCTGGAGTAACAGGGCAAGGGGCAATGGCTTCAAACTGACAGAATTGGCTTGGATACCCTCTCTCTCTTGTAGGAAGAAATTCTTTACTGTGAGGGTGGTGAGGCTCTGAAGAGAAAACCTCTTGGAGAAGCTCCTCCATGAAACCTAACTATTTTGATAACTTCAGTTAAATGCTTTTATAATTCATCTATTGAAACATAGCTTGACTTCATTCATCAAAACATCTGAGTAATTAATGATTACATTGTAATTGTTTCAGACTTCTTTTTGGATTTGACCAGTCTGATATTATTTTGTCATTAATATGCTCATTCTTCTGACTAGGATTTCTTGGTAATCTGTGATCACCCATACTTCCTCCTCTCATTGTGTACTGAAGTAATATTGCACTATATATGCCCACACTTACGCTTTTGACTAATTTCATTTCTTGCATCAGGTCTGTGATGACTTTCCAACAGAGTTCAGCTGTAGGCCATAATTTGCTATAATAATAACTATCATAATAAATTTCAGGGTCAGAAAGTTAGATGAGTGTAGAGTACAGGACTCAATGTTTTGAGTGTTTGACACCAAAGTACAAAGCTAAGGGAGAAGACCTGTGATAGATCTGACGCCTGACATGTTGTGAAAGAGCAGGAGTTCAAATGAACTTTTTTTATGAGCAGAGAGCATCCATTCCTGGATGTAGGTATAGGTCTGGTGTAGGACCAGAAGTTCTGATGTTAATATCTTCTGATTTTCATAATTTCTTTTGTTTTCTAGTTATGAAAAAGGCTGATTTGGGAAGGCAGTTCTTTGCAACAGCTATGTCTCTGGTTAGAGCAGGAAATATTGGTGTGGGTAGGGAACAGGTTAAATTAATCATGCAGCAAAATGTATAACAGTGCAGAAGTCAATGGAGGCACTTTGCATGTACAGCTCTGCTGCTGAGAGCACATCTCTCACCATTGTTCATAAATGGTGTGGAAGAGTCCCCTCCAGCAGCTTATTGATTTAACAGCCTGTAAACACACACAATAGAATACATTCTGTTGTTCTCAGCTCACCATCAGAGCAAGTTCAAGGACACAAATCCCAGGTATCACCAGCTAGGTTACTTCAGTGAATTTATGCTATATCTACTAGTAAACTTTGTTCTACTCAACTTTGTGCAAGACCAAAAGTCACTTGGAGAAATCCAGGGCAGAGTCACATAGAAAGTGCCACAGCAGAGCTACGGCCCGGGTACCTGACCACTGCCTATAGCCACCAAACAACAACCAAGCAAAGTCAGACCAGCCTTTAATCCTGCTTGATAGGCACTGGTTTCTAGGCAGTGTACTGGGACCAGAAAGAGCATCATGCACACCTGCAGGCCACTCAAGGAGCACCA
Source organism: Bombycilla garrulus (assembly GCA_013400315.1). Taxonomy (NCBI): domain Eukaryota; kingdom Metazoa; phylum Chordata; class Aves; order Passeriformes; family Bombycillidae; genus Bombycilla; species Bombycilla garrulus. The sequence goes on from VXBU01003664.1 coordinate 503,611, forward strand.
GAACTCGGGCAACTTGTATTCCTGCATATTTGTCATATGCATGTCTGACGTGGGTGCTTTTCCTGCTGCTGGAGAGTCCGGCCCTTTGTCTCTCTTCTTTCCCAGGTAAACTTAAGTGTATTGTAAGGTCTGAACTCACAGCAGCCTCAGAAGTTAATTATTAGAGTCTCTGTGTGTTGTAATGACACTTAAACTACATGCTTTGTCTTGGAGACCTCTACGAGTATCTGTGAAATTAAACCGGCTGGCGTGTCCTGAGCTACTGAGGAACAGGGAGGACTCACGTTGGGGCATACAGAAATTTTAAATATAATAATAAAAGGCTTGTTTCTGTAGAAAAATGGCAAAAATGGACAGGCTAGGTCAGTAAGTCCCTGAATTCAAGTCTCTTTTTATGGTGAAAAGATGCCAAAATGAGCAAGCTGTCTCAATGTACATGTTGGTGAGGTCAAATGAAGGAAAGGATGATTCTGGCAATTTGAGAATTTCCCATGACATTGATGCAACAGCAAATAAATTTTCATTCTGAAATTACACTAGAATAACATGTTCAAAAACAGACACACAAATTTGAAAAAAACCCACACAAATGCATGTGAAATAATATAACTTTATATTTTGTGCACACACACAGGCAGATGGATGTATTACTAGGAGTTTCATTCTCTTGTGATGAGCTTGGAGGAGTCAATTTATCTTTGCTTAGAGATGGGATCAAGATTATCAAGTTAAAAGCAAGGGAAATGCAAAATCTTTTAGTATAATTCAGTTTATCAAATGGAGTTACAAAATATTTCACTTCAAAACCATTCTTATGAATTATTTAACCTCTTGATTAAGATAGTGTGTCTCATTTTTCTGGGTTTTTTTTTTTACAATAATAGAATTTTAAAGTGTAAGGATAGTGTTGGTTCAGCTGTTAATATTAAAATTTTAGAGTCTGTGTTTCTAAATATGTGAAGGTTTTAATGGAGGTCAGAAAGGGGCATTGGCAAACTTAAACTATCAGTAGGTAGATTGAGTTTGAGAATCTAGTTTATAAACTCTTGGAATATTCGTGGTAGTAAATGAGAGGGCAAATGCAGTCCCAATCCAAAATTCTTGAAAAAATTCCCAGAAATGGCCTTTGATTACTTGTTTTGCAGCAATTGTTTGCTGCTGACGAGGTCAAGGTCTGTTTTGCAAACAATTTCTCCCCACCCCATACCAATCTCCAGTGAAGTGAGGGACGAAAAGCAGGAATAAGGGATATCAACTGATCCTGGAAAGTCAGTCTCCCAAACCAGGTGCAGCAGTACCAGTGCTGTATTTATTTTGTTATGTCACAGATCTCACAAGCTCCCACAAAATTACTCAGAATTTATTATTTCCATAAATAAATCGGATTTTGCTAGTTGCAGCACAGAGGCAGAAAGGCCTGAGATTTGAGGAGGTAGATTTCATTTACACAAGTTTTTTGGGTTTTTTGTTTTTTTTTTTCTGGGCAGTATTTAGATGTGGATATAAAGCATAACTGCAGATCGTCAGTTTGATATCAGGCTAAATTGTATCTTTTTTGAAGAATGAGATGCTGTGGTTTCATAGAAAGGGCATTTTGATTTTTGAGGATCCTCTCTTCACCTCACCCCAACCAAGGCAGCACTGTTGATTAACAGCTGAATAAAATTCCTGAATAGAAGTTTTAGTCCTCAGATTTCAGGTTTAGATGCCTGATGATGCTGCCTGAGAGTCTCTCCTCAGCTCTGTTTTAATGGTTAGTATCTATGCACAGATACATTTTTTTAAATACAAAAATCTCACTGTATACACATGAATGGTTGCCAAAATGATCTCGACATAATTCTGCTGCTGTCAATTGCATTATCTGGATCTTTTCCCTTAGCCTGTACCCTTTGGCACACTCTGCACAGGCTTCTAACAGAAGACTATTAAATGTTATTAATCAGAGCCTGCTAGCAAACCCATTCAGCTGTAAAATACTGGAAAATAATTCAGTTCACTTAAAAAGGGTATGACTGTAAATTGAGAATTTGGAGTTGAATTCCCATCTGGGAATTTAAAAACATATACCTCCTTTATTTTTTTCACTACTCTTATTTTTTGTTGTCCACAGTAAGAACTGGTCCATTGCTAAAGGCAGATAGCAGATGGTAAGCCTCCTCTGCCATATGACTCTGCTATTATTCCATTCCTCTGCATACCTAATCTAATAAATTGAGTTTAATTGACTGTAAGTGTTCACCCTACATGTGAACACATCCCAGTATGTTACAGCTTTAACAGGACTCAGCAGACTCCTGGAGCTGATGCTGCTCTTCCCATATTTATTTATTTACACATCTAGAGTAGCCAGGATAGTTTACATGTGAGGTTCAACGGGGAAAGTAAGTTTCTCAGAGCACTGGCAAGACCCTACTTCCATCAGCTCTTCCAATCCCAAACTAAACAGTTTTTCAGATGTGCCCAGTTCTCGGGTTAAAAAACACGACAAGCAGTAAACAAACTGTTATCATCAAAAAATACCTTAGGACTGATTTGTACAACTCATATAATTTCATTGGGGTGCAGCAGATCTCTGTGATAGCTCTTTGTTGACTCTCAAAGAGGGGTAAGATGTGTTCTCAGAGGGCAGGAGCCAAGGAGCACATGGAGCTGAGATCCACCCTCCTGCCTTTAATGCTGCTCTGCACAGACAGGGGGGCTAGGCCACAGTTCCCAAAGCTAGCATCACTCTTTGGAGAGCTCGTAGATGCACAAGAATTTGTTCATTATTCAGCTCTTAATTATATAACCAATGAGTTTCTGCATGTGCTCTGATTAGTGGCTATTCCATCATATAAAAGCAATCTGACATCATATGGTCCCCTCCCAGGGGTGTGATTTCTGCCATGCTAATCAGTATTAGGTGACTTTTGGGCAATCCTACTTCTTTCTCCCCCACCTCCTGCCCAGGGGCGATTCATCTTTGTCGACATTAGTGAGTTTTCTGTCATTCCTGTGTTATCTCGATGTGATTCTCCACTTTGAGGTCCACAGTTTTCACCTTTAAACATAATGACTCAAATACTTCCTTGGTTTTGAAGTTTTATTTCCTTCTTCAGCTCTGCCTTGCTGGATTTCAAAAGAGGTTAACTTGCATGGTTTGCAGCCTTTAAACCAGTGTTCCCCATGCAGGAAAACATGTAGGCCTATGTTTAGTTTTAAGCTCAAATTTGAATCCTAGTGCTTTTAGTGAAATTCAAGTACATGCTGAAGTGCATTTCTGAATGAGGGCACTTTCCTCAACCAAAACCCATCTTCCTCGGGTTTAAAGTGGAACATTCACGTGAGCACTAAGGAACAGTGCTGAGCTCCAGGCTGATCATCAACTGTATCTAACCAGCACTGATTCTCTTTACAGTCCTCATTTATCTGGGCAGTATTTAGAACTCATTGCTAACTTCTCTTGCAGGTCTAGTTTAGATGATGGTGCTATTTTGTTAGGGTTTGTGTCAGTATAAAACCTATCCTTGTATTCTCACAGCTGCAGCACCATTATTAGAGTACTCTGAAACATTTCCCTTCAAGCTCAAATTCATAACTGAATCATCATGGCTTAGCAAGTTACTATGGACCAAGTGAGCCATGAAAACAACCCACATGAATGCTTTTAGTCCATGGTAAAGCTGAAGTGATATGACTTGGTGTAGCTTTAAACACAAAACAGTACCTTGCATTTGCTGCAATCAGACCAGAGTCACTTATCTGACAATGGCATATGTGTATGGTCCTCTTCTTGTGCTAGAAAATGCAAATATCAATATAATTAAAAGAGTGATATTGTCCCAGTTACAGTATGTTTACTATAATATATATTTAGCACATTTAATTATAGCATAATTAAACCAGCACATATTCCCAATTTGAATTCATAATTAGTACAAAAATATTTATATCAGAAGAGCTATTTTCAGAGCAAAGACTAAATACTACCTCACTGTACTTTCACTTGAAAGTGCAGTCAGTCTAAAAGCTTTTCCTTGGTAATTATTCCAGTGCTTAAAATTTGTAAATGAAAACCAGTTTACCAAAAAAACTAGCAGAGAAGAATGCTGTTATAGGCAAAAGCAGTCATGGTTAAGTTTAGTTAAGTTTGTTTACAATTACCCTCTAAATTCCTGATTATTGTTTTTCTAACTTTATCAAATACAAGTTAGCAAAGCTCTTATTTTTCCATTCCTGATTTTTCCATTCCTAATTTCTCCATGTTAGATGTATACTTCAAGTTGAATTACAAGCAAATTAATAAAAACAAATTGATAAATACATTGGCAAACATATTGAAAAATATAGCTGTCCTGAGAACAATATTAGAAGAAAATAAACTTTAATTTCTTTATGTAAGAACTTAACAGATTTGTTGAAAAATCCTGTTTTTTTTCTTTGCCCAGACAGCTGAATACTCTGTTCACCTTTCCCACCTCTCAACCCACAGTTCTGCAGTGGGACCTGTGAGCCTGGGATTTTATTTGAAGGGTTTTGCCCTGGCACTGCTTTTCTCCTCCGGCCGTTTGCAGACATTTCTATTGCAGACTTGGCTGTCCCTGCTCCGGTGGTGGCACAAGCCCAACCTTGGAATAGTTCTGTATTTGCTTATTATTTGGGAACCTGCCAACGTGCTTCTCTGGCAGGCAAGCTGCACAAGCAAAACCAGGATGCAGCTTTATGAAATTGAGTTAATTAAATCATATGCATTTAATCCAAGTGTATTAGCAGTGAGGGGCCACTTTTCTAGCCCATGGGCTTTCTCTTGTTGAATTGCAAAGAGCTGTTAGACTTCTGGCGATAGAACTTTGTGGAATGGTTATTTGTTGTTTGGAATTCAGAGTGTTTTATACAGGTCACCAGCACATACTTGGCATAGGAAACAGAAGTCACCAAGAGCCACCTCTGTCATATTGAACACACTGACTTTTTTTTTTTGGTAAGTTATCAGAAACAGATAAAGTATACCTTCTTCTCTTCTCAGCAGTTCATTTTACAGAGGTATATTAGGAAAGATGGGTCCTGAGGAATAATCTTAATGGCCATAAGAATCCTGCCAGGAAGGATTTTCTCTACGTATGAGCAGTCTTTGCCGAGTTAATTTATGTAATTGGTGAGGGCAGCCACTCCAAAAGTGCTACAGGAGTTACCGTGTCAGCACTTGCTGGGATTTCTGGGGATATATCCTATGGCTATTTCACTCCATTAAGGTGAATTACACTGTGATCCAAATGAACTGTGGGAGGAGGTTTCCTTCTGAACAACCCTAGAAGACTGTCTGCACTGAAGTTGTTTTGTGCTCTTCCAAATCCCAAAGGGGCACCTTGTTCTGCTGATTGGGTTTTGGGTTTGTTTTTTTTTTTTTGCCTAGGCCTTGGTGTAGGTTAGTGAGCTGTGACTGAGAGCAGCATCATTCAGGTGATGGAATACTGCCTGGGAAAAGTGTTTAGGGAAAACACCCAAGAAAGCCTCACGTTATTTCAGCGTAATTCATCCAGGTAAATCTTGCATTACTACTTATATGAGGGTATATCCTGGTAGGCCTTGTCACTGAGGAATGAACGGGAATGAGCATCCCCAACAGGAGCACAGAGGCTGCAGGGCATGGGATGGGAGGCAGCAGGCAAGGAAAAAGAACAAAAGGAGGAAAGTACAGCTGTTGAAACTAAATGTACGCCAATATTGGGCAGAGTGCTAGCTGACCCACCAAACCGTGCTCAGTAAAATGTGTGTTTGGGTTAACCTCTCCCTGAAAATCAGGGAATCACTGTTCCATTTGCACCAATGCACGCCTTTGATGTCAGAAGAATGTATACATAAGCCCAGTTTTGACCTGAGTGTTAACAGACACTGCATTCCAAGGAGGAATGCTGGGCTCACATCAGGCCTAGTGTTGCTTAGGAACCTCTAATCAAGAGCCCAGACACAAATCAGAAACGCTTCTGCCTGTTTGTCATTTGCCTTACATGATACTAAGTGCATAGACATTATTTTTGTAATAAAATGTAGCTATTCCTCATAGTTTTTTTTATCTAGGTTTTTGCAGTAATGGAGCTCACAGTGCTTTGCAAGGAGGCCAGAACAATTAATCTAATTCATTAAAAATTTACTTGTTACACATTCCTTGATTAGAGAGGGAGGAATGAAGGAATTCTCATATCACTAGTTTCAAGAGAGTCAAAGACAACTCTGGCTTTTACCCACACGGGAAATGATTCTGTCTCTCATTCCCATTCTCATCTAGGGTTCTCCTAATTTGTTTCCCATACCTGTGTGTGGCAGTTTACTGTATCTGTGCTGGGATAAGTGTCAGTTGGCCTGGTAGATTTCAACTAAACACCCAGTATTGTTGTTTTCTTTTTTCCAAAACTTAACATTTTTCATTTTGTTTTGTGTTTTTGTTTTTTTTTTTTTTTTTTTCATTTAAGGGTTCTGATTTGCCTGCAAAGAGGATATGAAAAACACTCTCTGTGAATCTTGTAGTAGTGTGAATTTCTAGTGTAGTAAAATAAGTGTAAAAAATTTGCAATGGAAAATTGCAAAATTAAATCTTGGTCACCTGAGGAAGCTGCCTTATTTTTTAACTGCAAGTAAGTGCAGGAATTGAGAAGGAGAAGAGCTTTTCTTTTCATTACAACAGTGCCAGGATCTTGTGTCTATGACAGACAAAGTTTTGGAGCATACAGATAAGGATTATTCTACCTAATCCCTGCCTAACCAACTTCCATACAGAACAAGACAAGAAAAATGGTCAAAAAATGAGCAACTGTGCCCCCACACCTCTCATGCTGCAGTTGTGCTGGATTTCAACTCAGTTGCATGCAATAGATCTGTGCTCTACAGCTTTCCCATTGTCCAACCCTGCCCAAGAGGTAGAAAATGAAAATTACTTACATCAGTGGGCATCCCTTATGGAAAAAAAAAGGAATGACACAGGCTTTATTTTGTAATATTATGTCCCAATCTCTTTGTCTTCTTTGGAATATATGTGTGTGTGCTAAGTGTGGGGACCTAAGGGAAGATTTGAGGTTTGTTCTTACCTCTTTCAAAATAAATGTGTAAACACACGTCAGCTGCACATAATTCCACAATTCCCACTAACATCCAGATGGATGAAGAATTCCACTAATTTGTCTAGGAGATAAATTGCCTGAATACTTAAGAAAATTTAAACCTTAAAAGGCATCTCATCAAATCAAGAAAGAAAACAAAATTAAACATAAAGCTTCATTGATTAAAACTATTTTTGCTGTCAATAGATCCTGAGGCATGAACTCAGGATTTATGACTTATCAATGGATGATAAAAAACAGGCCAAGAAGGATTTTGAGAGGGTCTGTTGCCCTCATACTGGTCAAAGAGGGATCAACTAAGTCACAACCATTTGTCTAACCTGTTTTATCCAGGTTGAGCACTGGATTTTTTGTAGCCCTTCACTACATCCCAACACATCTCCTTGCTTTCCATGGAAAACTTTTTCTAGTTGTCAACTTTTACTTGCAGTTCAAGCCTGTTACTGAGTCCATGCAGAAGAAAAGACTAATTTCTTCCTTTGCAGCAGCATTTCTCCTCACATTCCTCCTCTCTGGGCTAAACAGCCTGAATCTTCCAGCCTTTCTCCTCTTGGCCACATTTCATCCAGCTGCTGTCATCCATTTCCTTCTCTGGGCTCTCCACGTGCTTGTAAAACTTTGTGTGTCTCCAATGCAGCTGTGCCCAGCCAGGCAGCCAGACTCTGCTGGCAGTTACCTTTACATGTTTTAGCACCCTGTTGTGTACCTTTGAAGGGACAGCGTGCACTTGTACAAGTGTGTGCAAAAGCAGGGAACTTCTCTCCCTTTCAAAGTCCATGTGAAACTGTAAGTCCAGCTCTCCTGGCACTTCTGATACTGCAGACACAAGCACATGCAAATACTGACGGGCATCCAGCAAACAGGATAAAACAATGAGGTTTTAACCACGTGATTTTCCCTCCTATTTAGAGATCTGGGTTTCTGGCTTGATTTCAGCATTACAACATAACCTTGCTTTATGCCCTTTGTAAAATTGGTCTGGATTTTGGTGGAATCTTTAAACACATAGTCTTTGCCTAAAGAATACCACGAGAATAGGCTGATCTTCATTGCATTCACACAGGATGAGAGGCATACATTTAACCTGAAACAGCCACGTTCATGTGCTGCCTGACCCTGGAGACACCTGAAACCGCATTCCATCCCAAAGATTCTGGGAAGTTTTGGTTCAGATCCGGCAGCATTTCTGTAGTGACAAGGCTAAGTATCAAGGCTGAACAGCGTGCTCACATCCCTGAAACGACGGGGAGAAACGAAATGAAGTTAAGCGGGGGTTAGGGCCGGGCTGTGGAGGGTCATAGACTGGTCTCTAAGCGGAGCAGGGCAGCGGTGCCGCGGGGACGGGAGAGCCTGGCCCTGGGAGACACTGACCTCCACCGGTGCCTGTCCCAACTACAGCCTGCATTGCCACACTCCTGCCTCGAGTTGCATCAACCATTTCATCAGGGCTGGGACTCCTAATTCTCTCCCGAAGTTTGACTTGAAATGCCGGGAGAACCCGGGATTCAACAGAGCAGTGATTGACGTATCCTTAGACAGTCTTAGGTTTGCCACAGTGCCTTTAGTTTGCCTTCACCAAAGCAGCCTTGGGAAAAAAATACTAATCACAGACTATTACAAGCTCAAACACAAAAACACCTTTGCCTTTAATAAACAGCTCCTTTGCCTTTAATCATTACATTAATAGTAAAAAAAGCCTCATGATATTAATAGCAAAAAAAGTCATGGCCACATCAAACAAGGGTTTGGACAATGCTCTCAGGTACGTGGTGTGATTCTTCGGGCTGTCCTGTGTAGAGCGAGGAGCTGGACTGATGATCCTTGTGGGGCCCTTCCAGCTCAGCATATTCTATAATTATATGATCTTATGCCTTACTCATTAGACAGAAAACGTATTTGTATTTCATAAGAAATTTGTATTTCTTAACAGTTGCCTATAAGAGATTTGTCTTTCTGCACTATGGTGATTCAGGTTAAGGAGTGCAGTGCTTTATCCCTAAGGATTTCAGAGCACTGTAAGAACATACAAAACCAATATGCAAAGCCCTCTTCTACCTTCCCCACAACCTTGCTCAGGTGAGCCCCTCTATCAGCACCTGTGTTCAAAATGGGCAAATAAAGGTGCTTGTGCTTTCACTGCTACCACTTACACAGGAGAAGCCACAGGCTGCCAAGATGGACTGGTGTGAAATGGGAAGCCCTCAGGTACCAGCTTGCCCTATTAGCCTCACATGAACTCCTCAGCTTTGTGGGATTTACTGGCACATCACCAATAGAACAAGGCAAGTGATACTGCTTCTCCTCCTGCGCTCCCCTTTGCCAGCATTTGGTGGTCAGAGCAAAGGGGAACTGAGCCATCTGATGATGAAGAAGCCAAAAGGGTTCCTACCAGAAGGCTTCTGTGGGACACTGGAATAATTGTACTCTGTCCTTGCATTCTGATGTTCTTCAAGAAGAACAGCATTTCTTTCTGCAGTGACAGTCACAGTAAAGCTGGCAATATGACCAAAAAAGGACAAGGAAGCAGATCACCTGCATAAAATCCATAGCAACCAAACACTCTTAAGACTTCATTTACACAAGTGAGCATAGTCTATTCCTATCAGCTGTGTACACTCCTATTCTCCTGAGATGTACTCGATTGCTTTTCTTTACAGGAGTTAACTGTCTGCTCTTTGGTGCTTGATCAGTATTCCCGCATTTTTTCTAAGTGTCCCACTGATCCTCTATCACGGGGGATCTGCACAAGGTAGTCTGGCGAGACATAGAAAGCCTGCCCTCTTCCATTTTCTCCCCCTATGTTTTATGGATCTGCTATATTTTCTGTGCTGGTTTCCTCTTCTTATCCCATAAAGCCAGTGCTGTAGAGTTCCCAGGTTCTCTTTTTCTCCTCCTGCTAACCATCTCTATACTCCATTTTCTCCTGTGTTCTCCTAAGTAAGCTAAGACATGTAGCTCCCTCCTGTGTTGCTTGAGGCCTCCTGCTACACTCATCTCAGCTTTCATATCTCTCTTGTAATGTTCCTATTCCAAGTGTTTTGCATGAAAGCTAGGCAAGATATCTTATATACTCTGTCTGATTCAAACTCTAGGCATGTTGCTCACTCAGCAGCCTGGCATGTCTACCAGAAAGAGGAATAGCTTTGCATCGCTGAGGAATAAAGCAATATCTGCTTATCAGTTTCCAGGAAACCTGTGGGACACAAGATTTTTAAGATGTAACTCTATCTCTGATATTTCTCTGTTAGGGCTTAAAGGGTTTGGAAGGGTGGTGATGACAGTGAGGCTGCACAAGCCTAGTCTCTGTGTGGAATCTGACTGGGAACCAAAAGCTGTTCTGCAGCAGCAGACAGCAATGATAATGGGAGCATCAAATCACAGCTGGTGTAAAGCAGGCTCTGTAGCTGTCATTGCTGCTGGCAGCTGCTGCTCCCTAGGGATGGGTATTCTACTGCAGCAAAGCCTGAAATTACCATGCTACTGGGAAGTTCTACCTTGCAAACCCTACTAATAACAGAGTGGTGTACCTGACCCTAAAAACCTCGAGGGCTATACTTAGAAAGCCCTCGGTTTATTAGGGCGATACAAGGATGAGGAACAAAAGGACGCTCAATTTCTTTCTGCTGAATTCTGTTTAATCCAAGTCCATTCTTAGGCAGAGCGTGGGGGAAGGGAAGGGTGCAGGCAGCTCGCCTAGCAGCAGAAAGGAAAAGAGAGCGGGCCCAGGTGAGTCCTGGGTTTTTGTCCCCAGGGACAGGGGGACCCTGGGAAGGGACCCCTGGCCAATGGGACTACAGGAACAAACTACCTTTCAGGGACAGGGGTGGGGGGAAGAGGGGCCGACCACCACGGGTAGTGTGGGGGAAATACAGCTACTTAGTGCAACCTTTATATAAACCCAGTGCAACTAGAGAACCCCGTGTAAACATCAGATGTAGTTCACCACAACAGAGTGGGAATCTTAATTTAAAAAAGTCCCTAGGAATTATTCCACAATGCCCAAAGAGCCTCAGGAAACTTGGTGTGCCCCTTCCCAGCACAGATAACCCACACATTACAGATCATTCCCCAACCTGGAGAATGGGATCTGTCTTCTCCCTGAGACCTGGAGAAAGGGATTTTCCCTCTGCCCTGCAGCAGGGTAGAGCTGACTCCTTTCTCTTGAGAATCCACATGATGTGAGAACCTGATTCTCAAAGGACAAGCATTGCTGACATACACTTAACCATGGACTCAGAAAGACCAAAGTTGTGTTTCAAAAAGAAATTCCAGCTCACTTAAGAACTCTTGAGAAACTTATCTTTATGCCTAGCTCTGTCTTGCCTAAATGCATCTAGTCTTGAAAAACAATTTGACTGTGTTGAGAATTTTTTTCCTCCTGTATTTTAATATATTCTTTACAATCAATTTTATTTAATGGTTAATGTCTTTAATACTACATGTTTAATTTTCTAAATCTTCCAAATTTTTATCACTTAGGACGGAAGAAGGAACATTGCTACAGCTGTACATAGAAATGTGTAATCAGAGTTAATCTAGCTTTACTTTACAGCCACAGAGAGAATGAAACAATTTTACCATCAGACCCATGTCAGTGAGGGACTTTTTCAATGACCAGCTCCCCGAGCTCTAAAATCTTACCAAGCTCTGACATAGTAGTCTTTGAAAACTGGCAAGATATGATATATTTTCCTCTTGTTCATTCTTGCTGTGTTTCTGAGCTGACCTGTCTCCTGTAGTGTTCAGGTTGTGTCTGGAGTCAGATACAACCTCCTGATCTGTAGGTAACCAGAAGAGTCATAGTGCCCTCGCTTCTCATGTGTTTCCTCTCTCAAATATTTGAGTTCTGAGTTTCTGAGCTCTCTCATTGATGAGAAGTAGGAAAAGCAACCAAATAATAATGATGAGAGCAGCAGGACTAATGCAGCCTGGTTTTCTATGGACTAATGTTGCAAGGTGTGGGTTCTCTGCTATTTAATAAGGCAGTAACAGGGATGACAGCTGCAGGCTTTTCCTGAGCTGTATACTAGTGTAGCCTCTTTCTGTATTAGACTACCTATCTCCACAAAACATGCCTAAAATTATTAACATTGACTTCTCTGACCAATTATCTGAATTGGTCAGAATTGGACTGAGGGTGAAAGAGACAGACAGGTGTTTATATATATACACACACCTAAGCACAGAGCCCTATCACTTAATCCTAATTTGCTTAGACAATCAAGCCAAAAGATGCAAGGGCTGAGTTACACCAAAGGCACAAACCATTTGGCTGTGATTATCAATCGGTTGCATTCACATAATTTTTGTGATCTTGCCTACTTGAGGAGTTTGCACTTGCCTGGCTCAGTGGTCTAGTTTCAATGCTGCAGATCCCAAGCTGAAATTATCCACTGAAGACAGAGTTCCTTTTAATTTAAATTGAGGCAGCTTTATGGAGATATGAACTCTGAGACACTGCCCAAAGATGCAGCGGCTGCTGTTCCCAAGGTGGGCAGGCAACCGGCTCTCTCTTGAAGGCAGAGTGGCTACAATCTCATCACCAATATCAGTCCTTACAGTACGTGATCTTTACCCCAGGAGCCAGCTGGACTAAGATCTGTCTCTCTGGGAAAAGCAGAAGCAAGTCTGTAGGCAGAGGTGTGATTAGAGCAGTTAGTGGCCTCAAGAAAAAACAAAACTTTCTGTAGGCAAATGCCTTTCGAGCTTTGAACCAAAAGCGCCAAAGCCTCAGAGCTAAATTCAAGTTAGATCGAGTGTAATTATAGCGCACCGGTGCAGCCAGCAGGAAGGGCAATACCCGCGGAGCGTGTGCGAGCGTGTCCGCGCAGCCCGGGACAGCAGCAGATCCGCTCCCGCCATCAGCGGCCGCGGCAGAAGAGGCAGAAGCGAGAACGGGGCGGAGCGGAGCTGCCGACCGCGCCCCGGCGCTCCTGCAGCGGCCCGGGCGAGCTCGCAGCGCTCCCCGGCGGCGGAAGGACGCGATGGGAGCTGCGTGCGGAGCGGCGGGCGGGGATGGCCGGGACGGCGATGGAGCGCCGGAGGATGGCGTGGGTGGGGATGGAGACCCAGGGGGTGGAGTGCCGGTATGGCGAGGGTGGGATGGAGTCCCAGGGGATGGCGTGCCGCAGGACGGTGCGTGCCAGGACGCAGTGTATGCCGGGGGTCGGTGTGCGGAGGTGTGGCCGGGACAGGGTGCGGGGGATGATGTGCCGGGGCGCGGTGCGGATGTGCCGGGGCACGACGAGCAGGGGACAGGCGGAGGAGCCGCCCTGGAGGGCCGGGGATGATTTGCAGTGCTGGTGGGCTGTGTGCGCTGCTCGGCGCTGCAGGCAGCGCCCGAAGAACCAGCCGGGAATGCGGCGGGGCCCGGTCAGGCGGTTCGGGTCCGAGAGGGGCGGCACTCACTGCCGGGGCGTCCCCTCGCTTCCCTGTGTTAACTGACCGCTTATCCCTTGCGGAACAACGCAGCGACATCGCACTCCTCAGCACCCCCGTTCGGCATCCTTAAAAGGACATTTCACAGAATCATTGATTGGAAAACACCTATGGGATCACCGAATCCAACCTTTTGCTGCCCGCCCTTTGTCAAACAGACCATGGCACCGAGTGCCACGCCCAGTCATTTCTTGAAAACCTCCAGGGATCGTGATCCCACCGCCTCCCTGGGCAGCCCGTTCCCATGTTTAACAACTTTCAGTGAAGAAATTCCTAATGATATCCGACCTCAGCCTTCTCTGGTGCATCCTGAGGCCATGTCATTCTTCCTCTGTCCTTGGCACTGGTGAGGCCGCACCTTAAGTTCTGTGCCCAGTTCTGGCCCCTCAGTTTGGGAAGGACGTTGAGATGCTTGAGCACGTCCAGAAGAGGCAACGAGGCTGGAGAGGGGCTGGGAACACAGGCCCTGTGAGGAACCACTGAGGGAGCTGGGGCTGTTCACCCTGGAGAAAATGAGACTCAGGGGTGATCTTATCACTCTATGCAACTTCCTGAAGCGTGGCTGTGCTCAGCTGGGGTTGGGCTCTTTCTCCACACTGAATAAGGGGACACAGCCTCAAGCTGTGCCAAGGGAAATATAGGGTGGATATTAGGAAGAAGTTCTCCATGGAAAGGGTGATAAAGTTCTGGAATGGCTGCCTGGGGAGGTGGTCAAGTCACTGTCCCTGGATGTGTTTAAAAAAAAAAGCCTGGGGGCGGCACTCAGTGCCATGGTTTAGTTGAGGAGCTGGGCACAGGTTGGACTCGATGATCTTGAAAGTCTCTTCCAACCTGTTGATTCTGCGGGTCTGTGATGTCCTCTTGTCCTGTCACGACTTGCCTGGGAGCTTAGGCTGATCCCCACCTGGCTAGAACCAAAAAGGAAAATGAGGAATTACTGACTGGCATATCGACAACTCTTTGTTGTTGCCCGCAGTTCACACATTTCCCTCACCAATGTTAGACTTTGTTATCAGTTTCTAATGGAGTGAATTCTAATCCAGCACACTTAAAAACCACAAAATATTGCCTCCAAATTTGTCTGTGTTCATGCATAATTTCTGTGCCAAAAAGCCCCAAGTGCAGAGAAAATACAAAAAGAGAATTAACAGGGCTGAAGAAAGGTCATTAGAGTAAGCCAGAAGTATAAAGGAGTAGAAAAAAATGCCTATTAAAAATCATACAAACCTACAAAACATAGTCAACATTTAAAAAAAATTAAATTTCTTGAAATAGGCAGAAAAATAACCATTTCTGAACAAAAATGTCATTTACATAAAAACCAGTGGAATAATTTGGTAAACAAAAATGTTTAATTTCCCTCTTCTTACGCTAGATTATTTGAATCGGTACTTTAAAATATTTAAATTAATGTGAATTCATTCAGGTAGAGAAATCTTCTCCAATAATAACTGAACTGAAGCTATTTTTGTTCCTGAAGTGGCATATTTGAGGTTCTACCAGTCATCCAAGTCTCTGCAGTGGCACAATTCACTGTTACACCATTGGGCTTCAACCTGAAAAAAGACGTTCTGTGTGATGCAAAGGCAATAAGATCAATGTCAGGAAAGCTAAAACTAAGGCACAGTACAGATTAGATTGATGAAATCAAAATCCAACTCGACTCCATCTGTAATGAACAGAACATAAATGGAAGGCAGGCAGGATGGTGCTCCAGAGCCAATCCATACAGCGTGCTACATAATCTAATTATGCAAGAGCTTTTCATCAAAATCTAGTGGTATTTCCTCATAGATTTGTCCTGTAGTATATTTTGGTTTAATATTTTACAATCCACTAGTCCATTATCTGTTGCTGTCTTTGGTTCAGTCACTCTAAATCTCTGGACCAAAACAGCCCATCAGACCTTGGCTCTGCTGTCTCTGTTGACTTTTGGTGCCAGGCTTTCCTTTACTTCCTATTACTCTGACTCCTGAATTAGATTAAATGGCCCTGGGGACATTCTTCAATGTTCATATTGATGTTCACTGCAGCTTTTCATGGTCCTAATCTATCATCAACTAATTACTAGAATTAACCTTTTGCATTCAGTACCTTCCACCTAACAAAATCCCTGACACTGCAGCAACATCCCCTGACTGCAGAAACCTGTCATGAATGCTGATATTAATGAATGTGTGTTATGGCAAGGGCAGGGAACTCTCTGTATTGTTTGAGTTGTCCAGCATGTCCTGTTACATGAGTTTGCACCCAGGCATTTGAGTGGAAAGGTTTTCATTTGGGGAAGTTCAGAGTAAGAGTGGAAAACTATTTTAAACAAATTTTTTTTTTTTGCTTAGTATTTTCAGTTTTTCACACTAGTTGTTTTTCCTGGTTTTTGTCTAACATCTTGAAATCTAACCTACAGAAACAAGGAGCACATAGCAGTAAAATAAAGTTGATGAAAGCTGAACTTTAAGCATAGTGTTAGCTATAAGTCTAGGTATAATGTTTAACATAATGTTAAATACTTCACAAAATAAAGCCTTAGGGGCATCAAAAATGGGTGGAAACTTTCAACTCTCAGTGACTCAGCTGATCATCTATAAAGTGGACATAAAGTCAGCTCAGAGAGGTTTTGAAAAACAGATTTAAAATAATTGTGAACACTATCAGATGGTAGAGCTAGTTCATTGAAACAAGACCCTAGGTTAATTAATACATTAATTAAAGTAATAAAAATGCACATTGTGTGAACTTTGTGTTTTAGGAGAGGGTTTGAAAGGAGTGTATAATGAAGATCTCATCTTGTAAACTTAGTAAGAAAATGCAAAACCTCAGAGTAGTGAATTTGGCCAGTTCTGGTAGGCTGCGAACTGGACAAGGAAAGCCAAATACTAAAACAAACAAACAAATCCCCAGTGATTGCACATAAGGACATCATGCAGCTTTCCTGGCGTCAAAATATTTTAGATAATTTTTCAAATGAAGTCTCCCATGTCACGTGTAAATACACATTTTGTGTGTATTTTCGTGTTTTTGAATATTTTTCCTTCACAGGCACAGAAGTTACCACTCTTCTTTTGTTACTCTCTAACACCTATAAACATCTACTGTTGGTGGTAGTCCTCCACCACATGACATTTTACATTATTTCAGTGTTTTTTCGCCACACCTTCATTTTAAAGTGCTTAGTGCCAAAGTGCTGACTAAATTGTAGGTAACTGATTAAACCTATCAGTGAGCAATGGCAAAGCAACTATTATCAGTTATTAAAACAACAATAAAACTGAATGTGATTTATAGTTCTATATCAGTAAATGATCAACTACAAACACATTACTTATTACATTTAAAAAAGTTCAAAGTCACATCTAAAATCAGTAGTATAGAAGTAAACAGAAGGAAAACAAGACATCAATAAAGGCAATTTTTGGTGTTATTAAATTGACACCCTTGTACAACAGAATAAAAACAAACTAAATTTTTGTTAAACTTGTAAT
Source organism: Bombycilla garrulus (assembly GCA_013400315.1). Taxonomy (NCBI): domain Eukaryota; kingdom Metazoa; phylum Chordata; class Aves; order Passeriformes; family Bombycillidae; genus Bombycilla; species Bombycilla garrulus. Next base: position 520,628 of record VXBU01003664.1, read on the forward strand.
TTTATTTTAGAAGCAAAGTTGTCTTTTTCAGAAAGTTTGAAATCCTTAGATTTGAACACTTTTTAGAACCCAACTGTCTAGCCTTATAAGACCTTGTGATGGATTTTATATGTATCAGTGTTAATAACCTTCCAGGATCCTGCTAAACTCTACATCTCAGTAGCATACCACCAACTAAGGCATTTAAGATGGATTTTTTAACATAGTTTAATGCAAAAGCCTGAATGTAGACATACAAACTGTACTGTTAATATGCACTAATTAAAGAAGGACTTTTGTATCTTTCCCTGTGTTGTATTGGAATTAACTCATATGCATTCAATCCAAGAATTGAAAATAATTACAATTCAGAACTGTACAGTCGAAAGATGATATTTTACAGATATTCTCAGTGTTTCTGCTATCCAGTATCCATTACTCACTCTACGGTCCTTTCTCTGAATTAATGAATTAATATTTCGTGGACCTTCATTTGCTTGTGTCATTTTACTTTTTAACAAGTAAATATACATAGGAATGGATTTCTTTCTCTTCTGTGCTTTGTAATTTACTTGCTCAGTTCACGTAAACAAAGTTCTTTGGTTACACTTGTGAAAACTCCATAAAAACAAAAGTGGCAACATTTCCTACATCTGCCTGCCAAAGAAGCAGTCAGTCCCATAGGGAACATTTGAGTCTTCTTTCAAAAATTTAGTCTCATTCTTCAGTTTAAGAAGAAAGGGAGAGAGAGATTCAAATTTGCCTCCAGAAATTATTTTGCAATGACATCTCTTCTGTGCACAGCCCTGTGACATTATTTGAAGCTACTTGCAATATGTGGGTCCTGAGCATGGTACTGGCAGCAGCTTGGAAGAATTTATCTGAGCTGGCACAAATACAGTGAGGTTGGTAAAATCTGGAGATTTGTTTTTTCACTCTCAATGGCAGGATTTGTTTAAGAGTTCTGAATCCAAGAATTGATTCCTCTGGTCATAAAATAGCTCAAGGAGCACACAGCAGTAACCATAGTCAGGAATAGGATTAAGAACTAGCTCGTTCTGATCAGCCTCTAGCAGAAGCTTTTGGTTTTTAGGCTCTCATTATTGAGATGATATTCATATTTTCCAGTCAGTTCATGGTCAGTACTGCTGGAAAAGTTCTGCATTCCTGAAATTTGGCTGGTTTCACAGTGTTTCCAGCCAAGGCAGATTTCAAGGCATTAGAGGTTAGGATACCGCATGTAGCCCCTTTAGGAGACTGTTCACCATCTCACCTTGGCTTCTTTTTTCTTCTTTCTGCAGGAGAAAATTGAGTTCATGTCCTCTTCCTCAACCTCCTGCAAAACGAAGCCTGGTGCTCTTATGTGACCCCTCTGCTCCTGTCCTGTCTTTTCATCGAGCTGCACTTTGTGTCAAGTGGGCCTCTTGCTGCACTCTGGTCCCTCAAAGCATGGAGACAATTATCAGACACAGGGAAAAATATCACACCAAAGGGGCAGAAAACACTGGCCCTTCCTGCTCTGGAAAGGTAAAAAGAATGAGTGAGGGAAATGAACACAAAAGCAGTGCCTGGAGTAGAAAGGGTGAGGGAGAGTCCATCTGTTCTAAGACATTCAGTGATGCAGTGAGACACTGACTATAACTACCAGTTAATGAAAATAGAAGGCACAAATGTAAAATTAAGAAAGAAAGTAGTTTTCCAGTCCTGTTTGGCTGTTAAACATACTGACAGTGGAAGCCAATTCTGGAAGCCATTTAGAAGGATGTGAAAGGACGGACCATTTTCAGCAACAGTAAAGATATCCAGAGTTATTTAATGCAGATAAATTATTTTAAGGGTTTAAAAATGCTTTTTTGATGCCCTGACTATTAGGAAAGGCGTGAAACAACCTCTGTCAACTGTATGGTTTTTGCACTTTCTTCTGACATGTCTGGTACTATCTGCTATTGTAGACAGATTACCAGACCAGATGGATCACAAATCTGATCCAATATGGTAACTCCTTATGTTCTTAAGTGAAAATTTTACCAAAAGCATATCGGGAAAGCTTTTGGAAAATCTCAGAAAACTGACACAAAAAATATCTAAGAAATTGCCACCTTCTGTCTGCTAAAAAAAATGTCAAAGAGTAATAATTTTATTGCTGTCTAATCCAGCATTCTCTCTGATTTTCAGGGAAAATACGGTCTCCAAATGGAACACTTCCTGAACTCTTGGGTTTTTTTAGGAATTATTTCCATCTGTCTTTGCATAAACTAGCTCTGCTCTGTGTTCTGCATGTTAGGGTCTATCTCCAAATGATCTCCCTGGTCATGTTCTGAAGCCTGGACAAAGTGTTTTCAAGGTAGCTGTATTTTAAGGCTTAAAAAATGTATATGAAGAAATTTTTGACCCTTCAGTATCACTGTTGCTAGATTAATATTAAAAAAAAAACAAACAACCAAACAAACAAAAAAACACCAACAAAAAAAATCCAGAAACCCAGAACAAGGAATGCTTATCTGAAATAGGAGGAAAGCAGGTAATTTTCCAAGATGTATTTCCATTCTCCTTATCACATGTCTCCTTTCAAGACGGTAGCATTGATCAAATAACATTTCTCCAGGTAAAACTGGTAACAGTTTCCCTTCAACCACCAATTGCTCTGAGACCTGTAACACCCTCATCTAAGGTATTTTCCTTTGTCCTGTTTCAATGGTGGCTGGATTATTGCTGCCCTGTAGAAGTGCTGAGTGTGTTACACATGGACAAGACCTAAATTACCAATTCACCTAAAGAATTGTGTCCTGTCTGTGATTTCATTTAGAGGCTGCAGCCCCATTCTACCCTCTGATAAAGGGACTGCACCCTAGACTGCTTTCTCCTTATCCTCTGTTAAGGTCTTGCAGTTTTGCTTCTCTAGGTACAGAGGTATCAAGGATCTCAAATGCCCTTTGTGAAAGAAAGAACATTATTTAGAATAATTGCTAAGAGGGAAAGCTCTTGGATAATGAGAGATATGGGTTTTGTCATTTAAGCACAAATCCTAAATAGGAAGCTCGTGTTGTTTTCCTGTTTGATCTTGCCACAGCTTGCTGTTAAAAAAAAAATCAATATATTGATTCAGAAAAATATAATAACCCAGCATACCAGAGCTTGCCTTTGTCAGCTAGGTTATAGATAGGGTTGATAGAATAATGACATCTCTGAAATGCTAAGTTAATGCGCAGCAATTCTAAACAAGGAAGAGCTACAGACTTAGATGTTAAAAACTGAGAAGGGATTTGGGAGCAGATTACAAACAAGGTGGGTCTGGTAGACCCAGTAACTGCTGAGAAGTTACTGGAGACCCAGTAACTGTCTGGGGAGGGAGGAGTCAGATGGTGAGTCATGACCATACATCAGAGAAGGCCACTTATACAGAGTTAAAATCCTGACAAAATGAGGCAGCTGAAGGGCAAGGTAACGCTTTTACCCCTCTGAGACTGGCTGGGAGCAGGAGATGTGCATGGACTGCAGGAGGCCGGAGCTGGGAGGAAGAGCCTGAGGATGGTGGTAGAACCAGTGTAAGAAATAGGTGGCTGAGGCTGAGTGATGAGGAGACAAGGCTAGGATAAAGGCTGGAAACTGGAGGCTGGCAACAGAAGCACAAGATAGGAAAGGTCACTTGAAGCAGGGCAGAGCAGCTCACCCAGCTGCTTCAGCCAGCTGAGAAACACATCAAAAACTCAGAAGTGAAGCTTTGCTGGTTGCACTTTTCAGGGTCTGATGGTCATCAGCTGGCCAAATGCAAACAAACCTATTGCAGGGTGAGAATGCTGCAAAAATGACATTTCTATTTCTTGTGGACAGTAAGATAAAGTAAGTACTTGGATTTGAAAAGGGGAGATATAAATAGGAATGTCTAGAGAATACTGGAAAAGCAAGATACTCTGAGTAGTTATTTATCTTGAAAAGAAATCCCAAAATATGTAAGTTACTAGAATTATTTATCTCTATCTGACAATAAAGATTCTGTCTATTAATCTATACACATTAATGCATGTGACATGATAGTTCAAAGAGCAGAGAAGTGGTACTGAAATCAGGGGGAACACAAATTATTTCAGAGTTTCATTTGCATGGGAATTAAAAATGAGTAAATAAACTGCAGAAGTAATTATCCATGACAGATGTGAAATACAGAAGATTAAGGAGTGAATTTAGCAGTGAACAAGGGATTACAGGCAATTGCAGCTAACAGGGTCTCACTACTGAAGGGCAGTAAGAAAACTCATTTGAGTTGCCAGCTGGTGTGAACTGTCACCACCTGAGCTATTTCCTTTAGTAGCACAAATCCAAGAGTCTTTTCCCTCACCAAGAACATAAAGGAAGATAAAGCACCAGGTGACATGAGCTTATCTGAACAGAGGTCAAGAAGGTCATGTGTGTACCTGTTCCAAGCATATCCCCATTTCTGTAAGAGGGTGAAGTCCTCAGTCAGCAGCCACAAGAGGAAACCAAGCAGGGAGTAAGGAAAAACCCACTCATCCATAAGGCAAGAAAATCCCGTGGGCTGGGTTGGTTTGGAGGTGGGACCATCTGTCAGAAAGGATGGCTGGGTAGGGGAAGACAGTGTGCCCTGAGCTGACCAAGCCAAATCAGCTCCAGCAAGGATGAGGCTGGGAATGTTGCACGGCACTCTTGCTGGCTGGTCCTGCTGCGAGGAGGACACGCTTGGCCCCTTTAGGAGCACCACAAAACCATGGCTATGTTTCTGTGGGCTGAGCCCAGCCATGGAGTACCTTCACCAGCTACAGCATTGTCCATCAAGTAGGCATTTAATAGTATCTTCATTTGCTGGGGGAAACAGCTTTTGCATGCAGTTTTTAATCACCAAAAGTTATTTCACCATAATGGAAAATGAAGAGCAAGAAAATTCTGCAGGAGAGGGATATGATGTTCCTCCTTCCCTTCCTCTCATACCTAAACACCAGCCCTATGAATGGAGCTGTACCCTCACAGGGCCATTTTGCACTTCTGGGCAGAATCTTCTGTGTGTGTGTTTTATATTTTTATAAATATGCTTTCGTGCCTGTTTAGGGGCCTCCTGCAGTGTCCCAGGATCAGTGTGGCCATGGTAGAGGAGCAGGGTGTAATAGGAGCCATGGCATGCCTGGGAAGGCTGCTGGGTAAGCAGGGCATCTGAAGGGGCCTCAAAGCTCTGCTCTGCTTTTGTTAAGCATTGGAATTGGGAATTGGGGTGCCCAGGTGGAGTCACCATCCCTGGAGTTGTTCAAGAAATGACTTAATGTGGCACTTAGTGCTATGNCTGTGCATGTTATTGGAAAAAAGATAATCCAATGATATAATTATAATATTCATAATAAAAATTAAAATTTAATAAGTAATTATCTATAATGAATTAAGCAAGGAATTAAATAGTGATAAAATAAGAAGTTAAATTGTGATAAACAAATACACGAAATTAAAAAAGAATTAAATAATAATTAAATAACTTTTCTATTCTGTTGTGCAGTGTGGTTGGATTCTACCAGCTTAAACTGAGATGTATAAAACAAGATAATGGAGAGGCTTTGTCTTTGTTGTCCTCACACTCCAAAACCAATTGTTCNGGTGGAGTCACCATCCCTGGAGTTGTTCAAGAAATGACTTAATGTGGCACTTAGTGCTACGGTTTATTTGATACAGTTGTGTTCAGTCAAAGGTCGGACTCGATGATCTTGGAGGTATTTCCCAAATTTAATGATTCTGTGACTGTGTAGAACTCCTGAGACACTGGGGTGCTTAGTCCTCAGTGAGCTGCAGACTCTCTCCATAGAGGTTCTGGCAGGATGACACAGCTATGCTGTATTCATAAGTATTCATTTAATCTCCCTTTTGGCTGTTCATTATGCTTTTACTGCTGACTGGAATGCAGTGATCAGGTGCAAATACCATAAATCAGTTGATCTCCGACTGTGCATGTTATTGGAAAAAAGATAATCCAATGATATAATATTCATAATAAAAATTAAAATTTAAAAAGTAATTATCTATAATGAATTAAACAAGGAATTAAATAGTGATAAAATAAGAAGTTAAATTGTGATAAACAAATACACAAAATTAAAAAAGAATTAAATAATAATTAAATAACTTTTCTATTCTGTTGTGCAGTGTGGTTGGATTCTACCAGCTTAAACTGAGATGTATAAAACAAGATAATGGAGAGGCTTTGTCTTTGTTGTCCTCACACTCCAAAACCAATTGTTCATTCCCGTGAAAACTTCCCCTAACAGCACAATTGAGGTTTACAGGCACAAAGCCCTGAGAAAAACAGGATGAAAATAATGGTGCAAGAAAACTGAAGGGGAAATATTGCAGAGGCTTTGGGAAATACTGGCTCAGCAGCTTGAGAGCAAGCTGTACCAGTGCAAAGTGCAGCTGAGTTGTAACAATTCCACTTGCTGAGCAAAGGGACCTGTGCAGCACAAATACCAGAGGTTTGTGATGGGGAGATATGGAGTGATAACATCCATAGATGTGGAGTGATAACACTTCTCAAGGTTCCGGTGAGGGGTCTTAATGGAAACCATGGCTGCACAGACCACGACACAGAGGGAAATTGAGATCCTGAGGGGCATGGAGGAGGCAGCAGTGGAGTACAGACCTGGGAGCACAGGAGAGGAAACTTCCTCATACCAGAGGTGGGGGAAAAATACATTCCAGGAGGATGATATGTGTTACATCTACAGAAAGAAATGGAAGAACAATTTGGGGACCTGCAAACATGCCAGCTTCACTTCAGTTGATGGGAAAATGATGAAATGTCTTGTTTGAAGGTCTCTCTGGGCAAAATGAGTGAAAACAAGATAAGCAAGAATGATCACTATGGATTCATTAAGGTTAAATGATGCTTGACCAATCTAATTGGCCTCAGTGCTAAAGCAGATGAATCATTGCAGAAGGTAAGACAGTGTTGTCGGTGTAGACTTCAGTAAGGCTGGTGACTGGTTTCCCATACTAATCCTGTGCTGTGCAAAGCCCTGCTCTGGCTGCCTGCCTGGCTGCAGAAAGGAGCTCTGGCTGGCAGGACAGGCTGAGTGTTCCAGCTGGCTGGCCAGGGCGAGCTCTGAGCCTGGCAGGACAGGCTGGGTGTTCCAGCTGGGGCGAGCTCTGAGCTCTGAGCCCGGCTGGCCAGGCAGGATGATCTGGCTGGCTGGCCAGGGTGAGCTCTGAGCCTGGCTGGCCAGGCAGGATGATCTGGCTGGCTGGGGCAAGGGCGGCTGGCTGGCCAGGCCGAGTGGATCTTCTGCTGGTAGGCTGGGGCTGAGTGGCTCTGGCTGACCAGCTGCTGAGCCACCTCTCAGCTGCCCATGAGACACTGTGGTGCTGGGCTTTCCTTCCTGTGGAGAAGAGCCATCATTACTGCCCAGGCACCCCAGGGATTCTGACTTCTAAAATTGGGACCGTTCTTGGATTGCTCCCATATGAAAGTGGCCAGGAACAGCAGCTCTGGTTGGTCTTGGACTCCTGGCAGCCTTTCAGTTGCCTATCAGACATTGAGCTGTAAGGCTTTCTTTCCTAGGGGAAGTAGCCCTCCTTTTCCACCAGCTTCACTTGCCTAAATTTGGTTTTTGCCTTCTAAAACTGTGAACATCAGAGGATTTCTCCCAGATGAAAGCTGCCAGGACTGATGGCCCTGGCTGGCCTTGGCCTCCTGGGGGCTGCCCCGAAGACAGGGAGTTGCCAGTTCCTTCCTGTGGAAAAGAACCCTCCTTCACAGCCAGGTGTCCATGGCTGAAAATAGGATTCTACCTTCTAAAATTGTGCTTGTCCAAGGATAACTACCAGGCTCCATTCCTTCAAATTATTGTTTTTCTAATGGAAGGGCCAGGAATGAGCAAAGGAAATATGTTTGCATCATCAAATGTGTGATCAGTGGTTTGGCACATCTCACTATATTGTTTGTTAATGATTTTTATATTCTTGGTTTAATCCAGAGCATTGTGTTTCACTTTGATGCACACTATCAAAGTAACTGTAGAATAATGAAGAATTTACAAACTGTGCCAACCCTGGCAAAGGTTTGCACAGTATCCAACACAGAAATTCCATTCTCAGTACTCATCTGGCAATAATTTCAGAGATGACTGTAACAATATTTTTGTCAAATTGTTACATGTGACTGACACAATTTTTTTTTCAGTGGTTCACTTCAACCATTTATTGCTCTCCTGCTTGCGACAGTGTTGAACTAATGAAAACAATCAAGAATTTAGCAAATAATTATTTTGGCCACTTCACGGCCAAATTCATATGGTTGACACTGTTGTTTCTCCACACCAATGAGGAACAAGCATTTACATAATCACAGGAAAATCTTTGGGAAACCTGCACTGATTTCTTCACATGGCCATAAGCCATTAAAACATAACTCATTAAAACATTCAGAGTTAGTCATGAAAGTTAAAAGTAAAATAACAAGGTAATATACTTAGTAAATTGTGCTAAATAGTTATTAGAGCAGCCAAAGGGAAAGGTGGGGAGTTCTTCCTAAATAAAGATCTGCTGCTGAAAAATAGCCTAACTTTTACAATGGCATTTGTCTAATGCAGAGTGTATTTGATATTACTACATGTATAGCTGAGGAATAAAAGTAGCAGCATGGGGCAACGTAACTTAAGAACTGTTAATGGGCTTGAATCTACTCTTCAAGGTCTGATACTGAGAATAGCTATATTTCCATTTCTTTCAAATGTATGTGAATAATAGTTCCTCTAAAAAGACACAAAAGAATCTTTATTATATTCCCTGATTGCAAGAATATCTTTTGTAGTTTAACTTCTATATTCTTCAGCTTTACATTCTATTATTTTTTTTGTAAGAAGCATGAATATTCACCTGGATAAAGAATGAAAAATAGAAGCTGTAAAATTCAGAACCTGTAGGGCTATTTTCACTTCAGTATCCATCCAGAGCAATTTCACTAGTGAATAGGGTTAAACCATCATAACATTTGTGAAGGAGTAGAGAATAGAAGAATGGTCTTAAGGTTAGAAAAGTTAAGAGGGTGCTATTTTCTGGTTCTACTATTATGTCAAGAGCACTTTGAATTCTAACCTCGCTCCAGTACATTTGCAGTCCTTTTTTACATACAAATTTAATAAACCTCAGCCTAGGGTGACGGGGAGATGATGTCCTTTAGAACTTGCTATTACCCTGAAACAAAGGTGCCACACCTGTCACTTAAAGCTGCTGTCCTATAGTCACACGATTGTTTCTAGAGCGGACAAAGACATAAAAAGAGGCAAAGAAAGCCTTCTGTAGACTTTGGAGGTAAAGAAGGCCTTCTGTGGACTTTGCAAGTGAAAAGAAAAAAAAGAGAAATTTCTCCATTTCCTACCCATTTCTCACCTCTATACCTCTTCAGCTTCTAAGGCCTCTTTTGCATATTACGTTTTTAGCTTCATGTCCTCCTTTGTTGTTGTTGCTTCAGGATTCCCTCAGTGCCTTTTCTCATCTTCTGCCAACATTGTCAGTCTTCCTGTCACATTTTTTCCTCTAAATATTTCTCCTCCTCCTTTCCTCTTTTTCATCTTCCTGTGATTTCAAGTTGTCACTGTTTCCTTTCTCCATTTCCATAAAAATATTTAGCTGTACGCGAAGTATGAGGCAAGGTTGACAGAACTGTATTTTTTCAACTCAAAGAAGGCCGAGCAGATCTAACTCTTCTCTGTAGATACCTAATGGGTAAAGATTGGACTAGAATATTGTCAAAGGTGCCCAAAGAAAGGACAGCTCAGACTAGCTGGAACATGGAAAAAATGATTCACAATGACAATGGGCCAGACACTGGTACAAGCACTCAGGGAGACTCTGGAATCATGAGCTATGGAGGTAAAAAACCCAGTGCAAAGAAGCCTCAGAGCAGCCTGGCTTGACTTTGACCTTGCTTTGAACATCCCCAGTCACCTGAAGTCCTACAGAGGTTCCTTCAAACCGAAATAATGTTATGATTCCAGGTAATTAAAATATCAGCTATTGTCAGAGGCTACATTATCAGAGTGTGATAAAAAAACACCTTTATCCAAGGCATCCCATTTTCCATGACAACTGTCAGGAGAGATTGCAGGGAGATCTGTAGGGATTTTGTGACTGTATTTTCCTCTTTTCAGATTTAGTAGTGATGGGAAGTCAAAGGTATTGTGAATAAGAAAATATGTATCAAATGAGAATATTTCTGTTTACACAGAAATGAGCAACTAAAAATCACCAGATTGTAATATGTTTAGGTTCCTAAACAAATAAAAGGTTTTACAATGTCATAATTACTCTGAGCACAAGTAGCCACAAGTATCTTCTACAGGATTCTGCCTTTTTATAATGCTTATAGTACACACTAGTTGGATTATTCTTTGTTTACAGCTCGTGTTGTGGGAAATCTAGTGGGAAATCTATTCCAAAATTTTAAACACCTTTCCCAAAGCATTTCCAAGCATCTTGCCTGAATTAGGCTGTGCTTCTTCAATACAGCCATGTATGACTGTGCTTGTCAGGGGAAAAAAAAATAAAAGCTAAAGAAAATACTGCTGCAGGAAGACTGTTCCTTTGGAAATCTTGAAATCTAGTATAATTCCAAAATATGTACACATGCCGTGAAAATATTCTGTACTTTCTGACTATATCAAGTCACCCAATGGCATAATCTGAGAACATTCTTTTTTTCTGCATCTCCTACTATTTTGGATTATTAGAAACAAATCATGCCTTGAGTGGATGTCTGCTTCTTAAAATGAAGCTTTTCAGATTTCAGTTTCTCTGGACTTTGATATCAAGCCATTATTTTGTCCCTCCTTGTAAGTTCCTAGTACTTGGAAAATTGTATTTAATATTGCAATATTTTTCATACTACTACTACTATTTTGTAATCTCCTCAGCTTTACTACCCCAAACTGGTGCTCCAACTTAGGTAAATAAAGCTTCGATACAACAGATTTAGAGCTGGAGTTTTTCATTGTAGTAGATTCAGATAAATAGTAGAAAAACAGGAAGAAGTGAAAAAGGTACAGAATATCATCTTCTCTCAGGGCTGTGTAGAAGAATGTTGGCCTTCCCTTCAGCTCCACTGACTACAGATTTCAAATTTTTCCATTAATTTTCCCAAGATATACACAGCTTTGGTTCCACCCCTCACTTTTCCCCCTGTCTCCTCCAGAAGTTCAGGTCCACGTTGCTCAGAGAGTTCTTCCCTAAGGAGCACCATGGGCTGGAAATTTGTTGCTGCTCCTTCTGGATCCTGAACAGATTTTAAAGCTAGAGCTCTGAATTCTCTGGAGGAAACAAAGCTGAGCTACCTCTAACTAAAAGCAGAAGTTTACTAGCTGAATATCTTTTATCAACACAGACTATCACCAAACATTAAGGATAGATGTCACATAAGGAAAATATAAGCCCTTGGCAGAACTTTTGTGTCTTATAAGAATAATGATAATATGGGAGCAATATAGGTCATTTTTGGAAATACAAATGCTCTTGAAAGACTATGTAAAAGAAAATTAATAAAGATTTTTCTTATTCGTAGACTGTACAAATGAAGACAACCTTTAAATAGTGGTAAGTCATTTCAAATATATGTAAAAGGATGGCAAAACTCCAAAACACAGAATCTAGCTTTGCAAAATAGTAGCTCCATGGCAATAGCTCTAAGACAGGAGTGGATGATGGGGAGAAACAGTTCTGAACTTCCATATTTTCCCACTCCAGCACTCATTAGTTTCCCACACAGCCATATTGTTACAGTGTGGTAGCTTGGATGACGGTGCTTGTAAGGGAAGCATTCATTTATTTACTCATGCACAGCAAGAGCAGATCATGCTCATGTGCTCAGGATATTGTTATTTGACATGATAAAGTACATTTTCAGGCCTTTCCCTGGGAAAAGCTGGCTGGAGCCTAGTTATGCAGGTGCAAAGGTGTCCTGAGAAACAGCACATGCAACGGGACTCGTTAGCACAATGCCCAAGGTCAAAACCAGTTCAGTTGCACACACCACAGACCAAGTGAGATTCATCATGTGGTCCAGGAACTTGTGACTCAGTGATAACAGGAAACTGATTCACTTTAATGAGGTGGATGTAAATATCTATTCCTATGCACCACTGTGTGTCTTACCACGAAAAGATTCCAACTGTGTTGAGTGGAATAATTCCTTTGACAAGCTGCAGATGTTGGGCCTGGCTTGTATTCTCTGACTGCTTGGGGTTGCTTTACCCTAGTTGTCTACAGTAGATTCTACAATATAAATGATTTAATTTTTCAGTGGGAAAAAGCCCCATCCCAACATGGGGCTGAAATGTCTTCTATCATCCAATGAAAGGAAAAGATAAAACATACAGTACACAGAGCCGGTTTATATGATTATAGCAACTTGAATTCTGGAAGAAAGGAGGCTCAGAAGAGATTTCTTTTCCTTCCCAGATAGAGCTTTTGTGAAACATTGTCCTAAACAAATAAAAGATTTTTTGCTCAAATGATCTACCTTGCTGTTTTCCTTTCCTTTGAAGAATCCTGTTGTACAATAGGCAACCCATCAGGAATAATTAGATTATACGGCAGCATCCATGGAAACAATGCAGCTTTTGAAAAGAACTCCTACAGAAGATCTTAGAAATCACATCTATTATGGATATCTTTTACTATTTCAAAGACATCAGAGCTCCAAATTATGGGAACTAACAGTGGGGCAAAATCTGACTGCTCCATGCTTTGTCCCTTTGTCAATAATTATTACTACAAGAAACAGTCAAGTAGTCATTGTGCCAGAGAGAACAATTAGGTGTAAGGAAGAAATTGACTGTGTTTTATTCCAAGTTTTAGGAATCAGTAATGAAATCCACATACCATGTGGAGCAAACTCACACCATTCACATTCCTCAGTATTTTCTAAAAGGACATTTATGGATGTCTCATAAAATAAGAAGGAAGATGTATCTGACAGGGTATCTGCATTTTGGAGTCTCATTTAAGAAGCACAAGAAACTGCAGACCTTGGCCTTATTGTGGCCATTTTTGGGCAAACCAACATGACATCTACTTCAAAGTATTAATGATTTCAAAGCTGGAATTGGCCTAAAGGTGATTAAACTGTAAGGAAGAATATAATAGATTTGTGCTATTCAAAAGAAAGGAGAAGGATGCTGGTTCTTTTTTTCAATAGTAGATTTTGAAACTTTAGAGTTTCAACATGATGTTCCTGTGTATCATGCTACAGATGATCAGTATTTCCACATCTTTCTGCATTGTTATGAGTCTCATTGCCTTTCTGGATTCCCCTGCCATTTCTGGTTTCATTGTGGGGTGTGTTTGTGTGTGTGTCACAAAAAGAGCTTATGTAATAAATCAGTTTCTTTACAGAAAATTAAAAAGCAGCAATAATAACATCCACAACAGTGATTATGTCCTGTTGACTAATTACAATCTGAGCTTTCAAAAGTATTTAGGTACCTTAGGAAACAACGTTTTTCCTAACCTCCTTGAGATGTGTGCTCCAACACAGCTGCACAGCCTCTTGTTTCCCTGCAGAACAGCTCCAGGAGCAGCAGTACAAGAGTCCTTTCAATGCCCTCACAATCGGCCTCTGTACCTTAACTGGCCAATTAGAACTTCAAAGGTGGGACAATTGAAGAAGTCATCTACTAGTCAAAATAATTTTCTGTATACACTGGGATAAGTCACGTTGTTAAGATTATTGGGAAAGGAAGGGCTTCTGGAGGCTTCTGTGGGATTTCAGTGGCAAGTGAACTAAACCCACAGTCATTCAGGACTTCATAGAACATTTTACTATGAGAAGGCAATGGTATAGAATTCTTAATCAAGGCTGAAGTTGAACTGAAAACTGGACACACAGCAGAGAAATGCAGTCAGATGAAAAAAATAAAGGATAAATATTTGCTAGCAAATCTCCTACCCTTATAATTATATGCATGAACCTGTAAGAAAAAAAAAAAAATCAGTTCACATATTGTTTCCTTAATCTACATATTGTGAAAACTGGAAGGAAGAAATGACTCTCTATTTACACTGAAGACCATTATTATTGTCATATTAATCATGTCGTAAACATTATAATTTCTATAGCATCTATCCTCACTACAGTGCAGATGTACAGTGTAAGGTGATAAATCACAAACACAGTACTCTACTCCATGAGCTTTTCTCGCAGCTGTGGTTTTGGTCAGGAATGGGATTTTTCTGCTAATTCACATGGTTGTTTGGTGTGTGCATCTCCATTCCATTTCACTAAAAAAATCTTTGCTTGAACCAGCAGTGAAGAATGTGGAGGTTGCAGCCTTTCAAGGCACAGGATCTGTAGTAGCAGCATAAGCAGACTGTGAGAGCTCACTTCTATTTGCGGTAAACTCCAGGCCTGAGTCACAGAAGGAGTATCAATCCACAGTTCCCACTGAATTCATCTGGAGTGTTAGGGACTGGGCAGCTTTGAAAAATTAAATCTGTGACTACTATTGGCGTTCCAGGGTCAGTGATTGCTTTTGAAAGGCTCCTGAGTAAAGTGCAGGCTGTGCAGAAAGCCCAGTGTTATTGCCTGAGATATTATCCACCTAAAGAGACTCTTCCCAGTGAGTTAAAAAGGAATCTGTTGACAAATTCCACTTATCATGAGAATGGAGCATTATGTAAACCATGAGAGCTGAAAAACGACAACAAAAAAACCAAAGCAGAACAAATAGATTACCTCAGTAGCCAGCTAATGTGCACAACTGTGTTAAGGCTACACAGATTTATTTTGTTAAAAAACGCTGCTCAATGCAGTACATGCAGTTTCCACTGAGGTGTGCTAGCTCTCCAAAGATCATCCCTTCTCCCACACCCTTCTGAGCAGCTGAAAGTGCTGTTGTATCCCCAACAATGTCCACTACTGTGTCTCAGCTTGCTAACCCTTTCACGCCACCATTTTACACACACCGTGTTTTCAGGCAAGAGCAGCAAAATGCCAGAGAGAAAATCTGATGATTATTTTAAAATGAAACAGTACAATTAATTTCTGTCTGAAATTAGCTGTTTTTGTGAGGGACTGACATGGATATTAGCTTTGAATTATTGTGCATGTTATTCTGGGAGAATTCTGGACAGTCTTAATAGTGTGTAAGAGGGGTTTTTCATGCTGTTTTGACATTTGTCTGCTTCCAGGAGCCATTGTGTGATGTTGTACCATCATTGTTGCTACTACCATAAATGTAAGCTCCTTTTGCTTTTACATCAGACTGATTTCTCCATTATTCAGACATATTTAAACACCAAGCTCACCTACTGATGTCTGGAAAAAAAAACAGATAACACAGTAGGGCATTTTTAAATAAGCCGCATAATCAGAAAAGTAGCAGAAATCCAAAGGTTTAACAAAGGTGAGTCTGGGGAAGAGGGGAGGGGATTTCACTTTGTCAGCTTCTTGTTATTTGCAGATGCTCAAAACCAGATTACCTATGATTTTAAGAGCAGTTCATTCTAGTTGAAGAGAATAATGACACAATAATTTTCAGCCTACAGGTAATCACTTTAAATGGCCATGAGGTGAATGCTGTGGTAGCTTTCATTCTCAGTGTAAAGCTTATGAGCTCCTAGTGTTGCTAATATGTAATATACATCTTTCAGCCCATCATCAACAAGATACATGTTTCCCTGAGAGACTGTCAGATCTTTAAAAGCAGCTTCGATATTAAGTATAAAAAAGGGGAGAGAAAGGTTTTATTAATGTAGCTGGAAGTAATTGAACCTTGTAGTAATGTAAGCATTAACATGAAGTGTGTCTCAAAGAATTACCCTGTACAATCTCAAAGCGTTACACAGACATGCAGGAAGGATTCACCTCCCCTGGTGTCACATAGCGCAGATATCTGAAGTCCCCTGTGTACTGAGTGGAAAGAAACCAGCACACTGCCACTAGCCCTCCATAGGTATTTGTCTGCAATGAGAGGAGGTCTCTTGTCCTCTCTTGACTATCAAAGGAAGCCTAGAGGACCTGCTCACATGTAGGCATCTTGCATTTTATGAACCAAGTGCCTCCATGTTTCTCTAAACACAGAAAAAATCAAATGCCAAGGATGGCAGCTGTATCATTCCTTTCCATTAAGTCAAGCAGAAGCTGCAAAACAGGCTTAGTTGATCTCAAGAGGTCCTCAATAAGACTAGAAAGGGTTCTGCAAATTTATGCTTTTCCCTTCCTCTACTGTATTGGAGGACAAGAGCTCAGTTTGGGAAAAAGGTAGCATGGTCCAAGTACCATTTCAATTAATCAGTCGTTGTCCATGGTGGTGGGGTGCTGCATTCTGGAGCCTGTGTTGAGAAGCTTCTCAGACCATACCAACCCTGGCATCTAAAAATCTCTAAAAAGCACAGTTATCTGGGGACAACTGAAAACAACCCCTTCCTCACTAAATGGCAAACCAACAACTCCCTAGGATATAGTCTTAGATACAGTCAGGACATTACTCTAGCAGGAAATGAGTCTTAAATTAATTTTCCCAGCTTAGGGAACTATATTCAGAGGACTGCTCAGGTATGACAGAGTTAGTGCATGTCAGGAGCACGTGGGAAAAATGCCATCTGGAAGGCAGGAGATCCAAAAAGATCACTTTCATATGACAATTTTGATTTGTAGGTTGAGATGCCAAAACAAGCAGATTCAGACACTTGTGCATTTGCATTGCATTTTGATGAATCTACAACAGAGCTGTCAATATTTTTTTTTTTTTCAGCAAAGGTCTGCTGGTGCTTTAACTGAGATCTGTTCAGTAAGAACCTTCTAGCCTCAAAGCTGGAAACTGAAGTGGCACACTCTAGGTGCTCTCTAAGAGGTTTTGGAAACGACAGCTGTCCTATTGCAGCCTAAGAGACACAAGAGGACTTGGATCCTGGACCTGTCTTTTAAACATCCCTGTCTTCAAGTAAAACCCAATAAAAGCTGTGAAGGATGCATTTGATGGATGGACAGTGAGTCAAACAGAGGCATCTTAAACCAGATGACAAGCAGAAGAGTGAGGTTTTACCAAAGGGTTACACAGTTATTAGATGAAATTATAATGTTACAGTAAATATGAGAAAAGCCTAAGAGGAGAAATTATGGGCTCTTGAAGTAATTTTAGAGGGAAAATAGTCACTGCTGGGTTCATAATTTGCATAGATTTTTGTGCAGCAATATATTCAGTGTTTCAGCACAACAGTGATCTTGCAGAGCATCCTGCAGGACATCCTTTGGCGGATACTGCTGCAAAAAGCCAGGAGGTTGGGCCACTCTCTTTCAATGTAAGAGCACAATGGTGAGCTCAAAGGGCTTTTGCTACCAGAAAGGCAAAACTACTGAGGATGGAAAACATCAGGTTGCCAGACTTGTCCAGCTCCACCCAGAGAAGTGAAGGAATGCCTGTGCAGGGACTGCAGTGTGTGCGTGAGCACACATTTTTCTGTATCTTTGGAACAACCTCCGCAAATCCAGTTCTAACAGGCCCTTGGTCTACCAGCAAGGTCAGGCTTTAGGCACAGGGAAGTAGAGCAATTTCTAGGGTGACAGGCTCCAGAAGTGGCAGAATGACCAGCCTTTATTGCCACAGACCTGTTCTAAGCTGGAGTAGCAGCAGCAGCAGCAACCATAATGTGGGATGGCACTACTGCCTCCTATGAGCAATAAAGATTTCACAAACTCTCTCATCCCATCTCATTTCTGCTAAACGGGCAGAAAGTCTTGCTCTCCATGGCTCTCCTCAGCCTGTGGCTTCATCACTGACTTTTCCTTCATTCCTTTTCCTCCAGTAAAGCAACCCAACCCCAAGCTGCGCTGAGCTCCCCATATGCAAAACCTCTATCAGCATTTACTGTGCTCTGAGGAAGTCATGTTCATCCTTTGCAAGAGCAGCCAGAGAATCTTACTGAATTTTTTGGCAGCCATGAGGTGGGTGGAGGCAGGATGGAAATACAAAAGTATTTTTAAAAGGGGATAAAATCTGCTGATATTATGAGAGGGGGAATTGGAATTCTGGCCACTCACCATTTGCTCACACCTTGAATATCCAAATATTTGACCCAATTTTCTATCCTCTTTGCAGAGGTTGGCACTAAGAGGATTCTCAATTATCAAACAAATATGAGCACCAAAATACCACTTATGCACTTGTAAAAGAGGCTCCAGTAAGTCTATCTATATGTGTTTGGAGTCTTTCAGAACAGCTGGCAGTGTTAAAAATTAAATGAAATCTAAAATATGGCTTTTTTATTGTTTGTTTCTTTATGCCATATAATAAATGCCTAAAATACTTTTTAAAGACAATGTTCAAGAGTGCCCAGAACCAAAACTTTGGCTGAATCTCTTTATGGAGACAGCGGGAAACCACAAATTTTAAATCCACACTGAACTTTCCCGAAGATGGAGCGTTCAGACTGATGATTTTGATACAGATCCGTGTGTTACCATAAGGTCAGTGTTAGATTCTAGTGTGTGGCTTTTTTATTATATTTTTGTGAGTGACAGATAACACAAATTACATTTGCCATATACTGAATTCATTTTATTGCATCTCAGTCACTGTTGACTATTATCAGAGGTCCCTTTTTGCTTAATGTTAAGAAAATTGTGCTCTTCTATCCATTTCTGGGTGTGAGTGAATAGGAAAAAAACCCTTTAACATATTTGCCTGTTTTCAGAGAAATTATAGACAAAGGGTTACTTTTGTCAATGAACTATAAATTCTTTTTCACTTTCCACAATCTTTCCCTTGTCTTTAAACTCCTCCCACCTCCAACAACAAAGAAAATCAGCTGAAGAACTGATTTCTGGAGATATAGGTGTAAGTTCTTCATGTTAACTTGCAAATCTGGTTTTCTGTTGCCAGGCCAGATTCCAATCAGAGCAGATTTTTTACATCACCCAAATTTTCATTCTTTTGCATTATTGACATTCCTACTTTGCAGACCAGTGTGCATTCTTACAGTTATGCTCAGTAGCATATGAAAAGCCAAGGGAATTTGAGATCATTCCTTCACATCACTAATAATCTCAGCAGGCTGAGTAGTCACAGACCAGATTTTCCTGTGCATAGTGTCTTTATCTTAAGAGAATTTACTACAGTATCAAAACTGAAAAGTGAGGATAATTGGAAATGTCATTGTTATGAGACAACCAAGTAAAAACAGACTCATTAATAGAAAAAAGAAGGTTCTTAATATCCACCAGTGATGAGCTCATGCGTAGGACAAGAAAGGAGTTGTGTCTATCCTTAATGCTAAAGTCACTGTAGGTTTTCCTAGCTTTTACATGAGCAAGGGTCTGAGTGGTGAGAAGTTATAAATCAGAAGAATGGCTTAGGTGAATACAACTGTCCATCTGAGGCTATGGAGAAAATCAGAGCATTAAAATATGACTCTGATTCCAGCCTGTTTTGTGTTGCACCCTATGCTGAATGACAAAAAGACTTTGGAATGGGAAACTGAAATGAGTCTATTGAATATATGCATCCTTTCCTCTAATTATAGAAAACCTCATCTTAAATCTGAATGTTAATGGTATTTTTAAGGGATTTGACTATTTATATAGATGTCTGATCCTGAATTCCATTACAGCACCTTGGTTTCATAGGAGTGTGGGAAAAGGCATAACCTTTCTGGAGTTGAAGCCTGAAGGCATGGGAAACCTATTTTTAAATCTTCTACTCTGTAGAAATTTGTCAGTAACATCCAGTCTGAACAACATGAGAGAAGCTGAAGCCTGAATGACCTGCATTGGAAAAAGCAATTCCAAAAGGTTGCTCACTGGACAGAGAAAGATGCAAAATCATTCCCAGAGAAAAAAGTATGATGAGTGCATGACAAAGACACCTGAACATATTACTCATTTTAAAAGGGTGCAAAACCAAAGGAAAGACATTTAATATCAAAAGAGGACAAAGAAGATTCAACAGAGCCCCAGTAAAACAAGATACAGTTGGCTGAGGAGGAACATCAAGCAAGACAACAGAGGCTTTTGGTTTCCTGAAGAGAATCTCTTGGGTCATTTACCTTTTCATAGATTTTAGCTAGGTAATAGTAGTGCTGTCTTCAAAGAGGAGGATGAAGGGTAATTAAAAGTGAGTTCTATTAGAACCATCTCAGACAATTAGGAATCTCTTTTGAAAGGAAGTTCCTTCTCAAGAAAAACCTTTCTGCATGCTAAATGGGAATAGCAGTGTTATTCAGAGTGCTAAATTTCCTCCTAGGGATATTTTAAGAAAATAACAACGGTACACATCCTGTAAAACATCAATTGCACATACGGATGTGTTTGAGGAAGCCTTGACTTTATATCTTTGACATAAGCAAAATATAGATGAGTACAAGTGCTATACTTTCTTTTAAAACTGTAATATATCATGACTTGTTTATGTAAAAAAAGGACAAGTATAGGGTTACACAAAAATACCTACTTCTTGTACCCCTAGAAAGTCAAATCCACATGCCTTATCCAGAATCTGATTCAGATCTCTTTTAAATGAGCATCCTCACTTATGTAAATAATCTATTTCTTTATTATACCCCAGTGTTAAATTTAATAGCTTTGGAAGACATTTGAGAGCATGGTTTGCATTATTACCCTTTCTTTCTTTTTCTGTCCCTCTTCCAGGATGAAAAGCCAAAACATTACTTGAAATTTTTGTTTATACATAATATGTAAACCACTGCACAACTGAAAACAGTGCATCATCAGGCTTGCCATTTAGACCTTCTGGTTTGTACTTGTGTCCAGTTGATATTTGTGAGAAATTCTTACAGACACGGGATGAGTATATGAGCAGGGAAGCTTTTTATTTCATTTCGCGGTCAGATTTCCAGAGAGTTAGAATGTGCAGAAATGGCAATTTAAGAGCAGAGTGTGGAAGAAGATTCCTCAGGGCCCAAAGTCAGCCAAAGGTACCCAGGGAAATGAAAAACAAACAGAAAACCCCAAACCAAACCCAAAAGACACTAGAATGATAGAATCATAGTGTTGGCTGGAAGGGACCTGTAGAGGTCATTTAGGCCCTATCCCTGCTCCAAGCAGGATTATTGCCAAACCTGATCAGGTCAACCATGCCTTTTTCTGGCTCTGAGGATGGAGACTTCACAGGGTCCCAGTGTAACCTGTTCCATGGCAGCACCGCTCCTTCAGCAAGGAGGATTTTCCTAATCCTCATTTTGAACCTTCCAGGCTGGAATTTTTATTTTTCTGCTTCTTGTTTCATATTCTGCCACTACAAAAAGAGTTTGACTTTTTCAATTTTGTAATGGCCTTTAAAGATGCCAGTGACTGCTACTAACCACTGCTAAGGCTTCTCTTTTGCCAGCCTGAAGAAGTGTGGTTCTGTCATCCTCCATTTGTGTGTCACGTGTTCCTGTAATAGCAAACTACCTCACAAACCCTGGATCATTGTCTCCACTGGCAGGTGAAGGAGATGCACAACCAAGTAAGAGTTTTCCAGCAATACCGACATGTTGAAATGTTTGGAATCCAAAACAAGTTGCCGAGGATCTGAGCAGAACAATCAAGGTCTAACTTCAGACAACCCTGTAGACTAAAAATAAGTATTAAGCTTAGACAGTGAGCTACTAAAACTTCATTAGACCAGGAAGGGAAAATCACATATATGTTTGGACAATAATAACAATAACAATAACAATAACAATAACAATAACAATAACAATTATTATTACAATAACAATAACAATAACAATAACAATAACAATAACAATAACAATTATTATTATATGATGATGATGATGATGATGATGATGA
>VXBU01003664.1:542387-553570 GCA_013400315.1 Bombycilla garrulus
ATAAAAGTATATTAAAATATATACATAAACTATATATAACAAAATAAATTTCCTGGAGAGCTACAAAATTTGAAAGAATAAGCATTTCTTAGATATTTGCTTTCCATTACCAAAATATGATCACTGCGAATATTCTTGGAAAATGAACAAAAAGGGCCATGAATTTTAAATACTTTTAAGAAATGCACATGAATGCTTTTATTTTTGGTTCTGTCCATCTGACTTTATTCACATCTACAGTATATTATATTGCTTGTGCAGAGCTACTTTCAGAATGGGTATAATTCCATTGAATTTGGTGGAGTTACACCAGGCATTAAAGCAGTCCACCCACTGATTTTACATTTTGAAAGCAAATCTGTTCAATTGTAACAGGCACCACATTATGTCTTTGCTAAATTCAGAGTCATTCTTCCACCCGAGGGCTGCCCCTTTTTTTTATGCACCTTGCTCCTTTTTTCACTTTTTATTACCACACTGCTCCCTCAACATGATTGCATCTGCATTTTATTAGGATTACTGCTACTGTTTAAGAAACACCATATCTCACTGCATCCTGCTGTGTTTTAATATTTCCTGGTTTATTCCACTTGTATTTCCTTTAATAGATAAGTATATATTTTCACATGCAGCAAAATCAAACTGCTTTAGGGAATAAATTGATAAATTGGCATCTACAACACTGCTAAGCATCCTAACTCTGTGCCAGGCTCAGAGGAAATATCGGGACTGCCAGTTACATTGGCTGAAGAGTCTGGCTGAAGACTATAGCCAGCCAGGAGGAGATTGTCTGTCTGCTGGAAATGATTACTGTCATTATTTAGACTTGAAGTGGTGCTTGCTGCTTCCTCTTCAAACATGGGCTAGGTACGAGAAACTCTGCCCCCAAAATCATATAATGCAGCTTGAAGCAGGCAAGGCATCAGAGGGAGACAGGGAGCACGGGGAGGGTGGAGGAGGGAAATAAATACTTTAGATAAGCAAAAAGCATGCCAGAGTTCCTTTTGCAAAATAACATGTGCACATGCATGTATATCTACATAAAAATATACACAGACTCACACTTTAAAGACTCAGCCTCTGTCATATGGAAAAGCACCCCTGATGGTTCCCCAGTTGTACTTGGCAGTCATTCAGAAGCCCCTGGGCAGCTGAGGAAACCTGCAGGGAGGCGCCATTGCAGTCTTAGGGCTCCATACCTACAGGAGCCTGACTGAAAATGCAGCAATATCCAACATTTGTACGGGTGCTGCCCAACAGTTGAGACTAAGCTACTTCAGGGAGGGACTGCTGCTGCTACCAGTGAAGTGCTATTGCAAATTTAGCATGGAAATATTGTCAGGTAAATAGATGAAGCCTTCCTGCACACAACCCGTGCCTTCCTGTCCCAAAACCTGAAGCTTTGGAGGCAGAAAGAGAAGCCCCAGGGGCATCCTGGAGGGCAGCTGCTAAGACGCTGGAATGAACCTTGTCATGAGGGTCCTGTAGGATCCATGGGTTTGCTCAGACTGTATCCAAAGCCATGCTTGCAGATTTGCAATGTCAAAGGCTAGAAATTTTGTCCTCAAGGGCATTTTCTGAGCCATCTCTATTAGACAGTAGCCTGCCATTCCATCCTTCTTCCAACTTTTTTGTGGTTTTCCTTCTGAAATCATGCACTATATAAATCCAGGGCTGCAAATTTCTCTCTTGAACATCGTTTATTTAGCTGGTAGAGTCAATATTGTGTAACATGGAGCAAAAAAAGAAAGAAGAAAACAAAAAAGAAAAATAAAGCAATTAAAGCAAAATATCAAAGATAACTCCAAACAACAACAATAACAACAAACAAAGAACAGCCAACCAAATCAACACCTCCAACCTTCCTTTCTGCCCCTGTCTACCCAAGCTGTAACATGTTTTAGTCTGAGGAGAAGGAGGTTTGGTCAATGAAAAGAATATGTCATACAAGCTTGACAAATTCTCTGGAAAACCATTTATTTGATTGGTTGATCTTCTAATTCTTCATGTATTTCAGACATTAAAAAAATCCCCAGCATATTCAGCCTACAAACTTCCTGACCAGAAAAGATCCAAAGGGTAAAGGAAAAACAAAGAAATAAGGATGTGCAAACAGGATAGGAGAGGACTTGGATGACTGCCCTGTAATGAAAACTGATATCGCTGTAAGCCAATGTAATAATTCATATCAGCTGATAGATCAGCTAACTGCTAATATATTGTGAATATAATAGACAGCCTGAGCTCTGTAAGATTAATGTTTTTCTGCATGCAAGCTGCAACTAAAAGGACTATTTTCCCCTTTCATTAATCTAGAATAAATAATGGTTATAGTATTGCATATCTCTTGCCTTATCTCTGACAGTTTCTTCGTGCTGAAATAGGACATTGTTGCAGTATGCAACACAGCTTCTTGGTGTGTTCTGTGTGTGAGAAAGGGAGTCATTCATGCTGGAAAATATCTGGCAGAATTTCATAGTTTCTTCCCTTTTTAATCAGTCATGAGTTATAATGTGTTCCTGGAATTATAAGTGCAGTTAGATATGTGTTTCCGTTTTCTGTTAGTTGAGCTATTTCCTTTCTTTGCTGCACACTTTCTAGGTGTCCACTGTGAGCAAGCCTATGGTGAGATTTGAATGGGAAATAGACTAAATTCTAATTTCTGGGTTTTGGAGTGTCTCTATAAATCTCTAGGACGAGTAATATGTTGTGATATGTGACCTATGTAGGACCAACTCTCGCTAGTCCTAACATGACAGGCAGGGCAAGATCAAACACAGTAATTCCTAACATTTGCTTAAATCTATTTAACAGTCATGTGAGAGCAGAAGGATGAAAGAGACCCCCCTTGGTCACTGAATTCTGCTCCCTGCTATAACTAGCCACTGTATCACACAATCCCCTTGGCACTCACCTTCCCCAATGCAAATTTCTTGTCCTCACCTTGCTCTGACTTCTGTGAACAGCTCAGTGAATTTAACTAAACATCACCCAGCTCTGGGCACACACTACCTTTTCACACATTATCAGAGGCTGGGACTTTTGTTCAGGAGCTTATGTGAGGTTAGCACCTTCTGCAGTGCCCAGTGTCTGGATCACAAATCCAAAGGGAAGCTGCTGTGAGGCTGAGGGGGCTGAGACTTGCAAGATGCCTGTTCCTGTGAGCTGCACCACACGTGTGAGATGCACTTTGCTTCTGGGCATGGCTTATGCTGTTTTACCACTCTCCTGGAGGAAAGCACATCTGTGTGAGGGATTTCTGAAGGGCAACAAGAGGAATATCTCTGCGTGGATTAATCCAGAAAAGTGCAGAGTAGGTTTTGTGGTGCTCCTCTTTGTGTCCTGCAAGGACCTGCAAACTTGATTCAGATCTGACAGTGGTGGACAAATGAAAGAAATTGTCCCCATGTTGTTGCTTTCCTTTGAAAGGCTGACACTGAGGCTGTTCCTAGGAGCTGATGGACTTTAGCTTCTCCTTCCCATGTGGGGAAAAAGGGCAATGGCTTCAAACCGAGAGTAGGTTTAGATGAGGTATTAGAAGAAATTCTAATGAGAGTGAGAGTAGTGAGGTCCTGGCACAGGTTGCCCAGAGAAGCTGTGGATGTCCCATCCCTGAAAGTGTTCAAAGCCAGGCTGGATGGAGCTCTGAGCACCCTGGTCTAGTGGAAGGTGTCCCTGCCCCTGTCAGGGAGTTGAAGCTAGATGATTTTTAATGTCCCTCAGACCGTTCCATGAAGATTTGCAACCTTACGTAAAACTTTTAGGCTGAAAATAACCCAAAGGATATAATTATTGCATTCTTTTAACATCTTAATCTCAAAAACACAAACAAAACAGCAAAAAAAAAAAAAAAAAGTTGTTTCGTTACAGCATTAATTCCAGGTCAAATTGTCCTGAATATAACCTAAATATGATTCATAAACAGAGATGTCAAAACCATTTTTCTCTTCCTTTTCTTTCTGTTCTTTTTGTCCTGTGCTTTTTTTCCTGTGCTTTTTTTCCTTTTAATGAAAATGGATACTTTAACATTGCCTGAGTAAAAATATTGCAAAAGGTAATAGCAATTTATTTGAAAGTGTTCAGACTGCACCTTTATTATGTTTACTTTAACCAGTTATCTCATATTTTCTGATGATTATGTTTTGTCCAAACACTCTTTCCCCTCTCCTCAAAAAAACTAGTCCTATACTACACTCCTATATAGTATTCAGAAATTTACAATTTGATAATTTCTGCTGCCATAGTGAATAGAAAAGTTGTCTTTTACAGAAAGCAACTGTATTTCTAGATTTGTGGTTTTATTCATATAGCCATCTTATCTTGCTGGCAATAGACAAGCAGCTGATTGAGTAAAAAAGAAAAAACGTATCTTGTATGCTTTTTCTTTTGGTTCAGAAAGGTAATACTTCTCATTCGTGGTGCTCCAATTTTTCTAAAAGGAAAAAGAAATAAATTTGCTAAAACAGCCAAAAGAGCTTTCAGAGAAATGAATGTAGAAATGAACCTTTGATGGATAGAGGTCAACAGAAATGAGATCAGAGAGCAAATCTGATGACACACATTTTCTGTGATTCAGATAGAATGCATTTATCTCAGTGTAGAAATAAAATGTGCTAAAGGAAAGGGGATGTTTAAGCCCAACAGAAAAGGAAGGGAAAGATAAGGCCACTGGGATCAGGTAGCAGAACAGTTCCTAGGAGACAGGAAGACATTCAAAAGAATGTTTTTGTTTGCAAAACTAAACCAAATTCAATTGATACTATGCCACTGAAGAGTTAAATCTGTGTATAAATTATTGCAATAAAGGAGAAAAAAAATTCTGGAAGTGGAAATTTAATACCTTTGGTTGTCTATGGAGAAAATCAGATTGGGACAGTAAACTATCTTTCATTATCACAGTAGCAGGCAAAAGAATGGTAGATGGCCAATAAGGTACTTTGATGTTGAGGTTTCTCGATCTGTTTCTACAAGTGAATATATTTTTTGATTACACAATGGGCAAGAGAGCTGTTTACCAAATTTGCAGCTCTGAGCACATTAAAACACTTTCAAATTTAGTTTCAAACACTAAAATACCTGTTGTTCTCCTTTCAGGCTGCCTCAGAAACATAGTGTTTACTTGCAGCTGTTGAAACCAAAGAAAATGGGTTGTTCTAGTTATTTTCATAACTAGTACCAAAGTGTATTCCCACACTAACAATTCTGGAGTTCATTATGTGTACCTTGTAATTTATTGTATTCAAACACAAGTATTCTCTATGAAACAGACACTGTTGATTCATAGTAGGTTTTCCTCATGCTTGAGATACATAGGTGTTTGCCTTTTTTATTTGGAGAAAGCAAAGGGGGCTCAAGAGACTTAAAGTCTTAAATTGTTTATCCCTGCTTGGAGGAAGGCTGTGAAATAGTTTGTATCTCCTCAGTGACTACAGGACTTCTAAACAAATGTAACTTTCCAGTGCTGAATTTGGATTTCCATATATTCCACTACAAATTTGCAAACCTCACGTACTAAGAAAACCATTCTTTGACATATCTACATGCAAGTATTATCAATATATCTCACCTCGCAGCTGGGTGGCCAGAAAAATAATTTTTTCTTCAGATTACATTGACCTTTTTTCTGGAAAGTAAATGGTCTTTATAGGTCCCCCAAAGACCCATAAATATTTGGAAACACTTTTAAAATGATCATCTGGGGCTTTTGGCAGCCCAGTTGAGGTATCCATTTCATGAAGTGCATTCTCCCAGCACCTCACAATGGCTTGCTGATCACACATTCCCTGGCTCACTCACACACATAAAAGTACTGCTGTACATTTGATGCATTTATAGCACATAGACCAAATGGATATTATTTGTTACATATGGGCAAAGGAAACCATTTCTGTGTGAAGAGGTAATACCCACTCAAACCTTGACACACTTTTGCTGTTGCTGGACTCTAAAAAGCTTATTTTTCTGCACTGTAGTAGAATGAAACTGATTTATACTATGTGTAGAACAAAATAGATTTCATACAAATAAGTACTATACCAGCTTTATAAAGAGCACTTTTACTGCATCAGATAATCTTGTTTGGATTTGTTCAAAATTTGGTGGATGTATCTTTTTAGGCAAAGTTAATTGTACATGTATTTGCAGTAAACTTGGGACCATCTCATTTAAAAATTAATCTCTCAGTCCTGTGATCATTTGATCTGCAAATGTAAATATGAACAGTTTGGTAACTAAGGAACTTTAAAATACTTCACCAAAAAGGGACACTGTGCAAGCTGTTACAAAGTTAATACATCAGCCAACTCTAACTATTAAAAAGAGAAAAATAAATTAAAAAAATTATAGACTTTCATGATTCAAATGAGTGAAAGACATTGTGTCTCTGTGTATTACCAATCCCTAAACTTGAGAATCTGTCCCAAAACCTTGGGGTCATAACAGCTTTTAACAATCATGCTTTCTGAGTATTTCCTGATTTGGAAACCCTCATTTTTCCAATGTGTGCATGACTATGAGTTTTATCAGCTCTAAAAAACCAGTACCATGAGTAAATTTTTTCAGTTCCAGCTGCAGCAGGGAGGCTCTCCTTCCTGCCAGTATAAGCTTGTGAATGCTGCCGCTTCACACACCACAAAAAAATTGCCTGCAGGGAAGAAAAAGTTTGGAGCCTCCTTGCAAAAATGGACTGTGCTTATCAAGCAATTGCTTTGCTTTCAGTTGTAGGAGTATTTACACCAAAAGGTAAAGGTTGGTACATTCTGTGATTGCAGTTTTTGTAATAAAAATCTAGGAGGAAAGAGGAAAGGAAGGATGACCTTAGAGTCAAGGAACTGAATTTAGATGTTTGAGGTGAGTTGCATTAAGTTCTTTACTTTCCCTGAAAGCTCTTAAAGACTGTGGTGAAAATCATTTGATCAGCTCATTTCCTAATCTATTAAACAAGGATAAAAGACTGCCTTTGCAGTCTTTGCTAAAATACTCCTCTATTTAGCATCTAGCTGCTTGAGGGGGCGATAACATCTCATTACACGTACATTTAGCACTGAGGTTTCTGAGATCCTAATCTCACTGAGTACCCTTCTGACATAAAAACGTTGGAAAACCTTTTGCAAAACACGTTGAAGGCCAGGTGTCATCTGTTTGCAGGTTTCTGCCCGCTAGCTTTAGATGCAGAGTTGAAGCCTGAGCTTTAGCCAGGGGTGACTTAGTGCCACCCCTTTCCCTGTGCTGCACCTTGGCTGCCTGCTTAGCTCTCTGACAAGTTAGTGCCAGCCCAATTTCTGCACTGAGGTACGGCACCAGAACATCAAAGTGCTGCTCTTCTATCAGAGACAATTGGTGACTCTTCCTTTCTGACTGGTTCTCATGCACACAGAAACTTAAAAAATCAGCAAGCAAATCTACAAACCAAACAAATGTTGCCTTCCCTGGTGCCGGCTTTGCCAAACTTCAGCTTGAAGCGGCAGAAGACCTTGAAGCCACTCAGGTGTTTGCTCTGCAGTGGGAATCCCTGTGTGTCAGCCAGAGGGCTTGCAGCAGCCAGTGGCATCAAGGAGGGAGGCCAAGTTCTTTTTTCTCTCTGTCTGACCTCCAGTGAGGGCTTTGCTGTAGGTGTGATGAGAGCTGGGGTCTTGCAGGCTTTGGCTGGCAGAATACTTCAAAGCTACCTCAGAGATGAGAAGCAAGATGATGCTTTGAGCCATGGACTGCCCTGTCAGATGTGTCATTGGGACAGCATTTACTTCTAAGTTGTTCTGAACCCAAGAAATTCTCCCCAAATGTGCCCTCCTTTGTTTATATGTAGGCATTTAATCCCTGTTGTAGCAAGAGGTCTGGAAGAGTTTATGTAGAGAGTGCACCAGACTGAAAAACTGCTATGTGTACCAGAGAGAGGAGAGAAAGGAAAGGAAAGGAAAGGAAAGGAAAGGAAAGGAAAGGAAAGGAAAGGAAAGGAAAGGAAAGGAAAGGAAAGGAAAGGAAAGGAAAGGAAAGGAAAAAGGAGAAAGGAGAAAGGAGAAAGGAGAAAGGAGAAAGGAGAAAGGAGAAAGGAGAAAGGAGAAAGGAGAAAGGAGAAAGGAGAAAGGAGAAAGGAGAAAGGAGAAAGGAGAAAGGAGAAAGGAGAAAGGAGAAAGGAGAAAGGAGAAAGGAGAAAGGAGAAAGGAGAAAGGAGAAAGGAGAAAGGAGAAAGGAGAAAGGAGAAAGGAGAAAGGAGAAAGGAGAAAGGAGAAAGGAGAAAGGAGAAAGGAGAAAGGAGAAAGGAGAAAGGAGAAAGGAGAAAGGAGAAAGGAGAAAGGAGAAAGGAGAAAGGAGAAAGGAGAAAGGAGAAAGGAGAAAGGAGAAAGGAGAAAGGAGAAAGGAGAAAGGAGAAAGGAGAAAGGAGAAAGGAGAAAGGAGAAAGGAGAAAGGAGAAAGGAGAAAGGAGAAAGGAGAAAGGAGAAAGGAGAAAGGAGAAAGGAGAAAGGAGAAAGGAGAAAGGAGAAAGGAGAAAGGAGAAAGGAGAAAGGAGAAAGGAGAAAGGAGAAAGGAGAAAGGAGAAAGGAGAAAGGAGAAAGGAGAAAGGAGAAAGGAGAAAGGAGAAAGGAGAAAGGAGAAAGGAGAAAGGAGAAAGGAGAAAGGAGAAAGGCAAAGATGCTCCAACGTTTCCTAAGTGTATCAACATAATTATTTAAGAGATTATTATCTGGGTCACTGAAAACTTGCTGAGTAGTTTTTTCTTGCCACATTTCCTTTATCTAATCACCTTAAAAGAGGAATCACTGTCTAGGAATCTGGCTAAAAATTTGGCTTGCTTGACCTAAACACCAAAAATTCTGTCAGTAAAGTTATTTTAATCACAAATTAAACAATGACAAAGTGTTAAATACAATAAGCCAGAAACCTTTTCTCAATGCTGCATGTATGGAGGGTGGAAATCACAATGAACTCTAGGTATTTTTCTGCTACCTGACTTACTAACTTACTCTTATTAGATGGAGAAATTGGAATGGTTTCAAGTGGCATAAGTTATTCACTGAAATGACAAAAGTCTCTTTACCAGTAATTTCTTCTGTTTTATAAACAAAGACAAGAGAACACCCTAGGAGAAAATTCTGACAACAATCCCGTAGCAAGTTCTCATAGGTGTTATCATCCTGCTAATTAAAAACTCTAATATCGCCTTGGTTTTGTTGATCTGGAGTATTGAGTTTTCATTAAATTTGGGGTATTAGAAAGAGATATGATGAAAAGATCATTCCTGCTCCTAAAGCTCCTGATTGACTTTTACATGGATACCAGTATATGTTTATATCTACTATACATACATATAAATACACACACATCTATATATAGACATTATTAGAACATGTTTGATTAGCATAGTATTATCTTTTCTCCCCAGGTTTTTTGAGTAAACAACGAGCAAAAAGTCGCTTTTCATATAGCTCTGCTTTAATTTTACACCTTGTCTGGATGTGAAAAATATGTTTTGCTTCAAAAAGAGCTATTTACAATTAAAATGCTACATTTTTGTATTTTCTCTTCTATTATAAGAGTAATGTAATAGTAAAGCCACTTCCAAATGTGCTTAACACAGGCCTGACCTCCTATTATAGTCAATATATGTTTAACCTCAAAAACTTGCAGGTTGCTGCAAAATGTAATTTAGGTTACTGGTGTTTTATGGGTGGTGAAATGACCCAGTTCATATTTTTTTTCATGAGTAATAATAACAATTAGAACAGGCTTGACTGAAAATATAATAAAGACCTCTAAAGTTTTATAGATTTGGGGGATTCATTGCACATGAAAAGAGACATGCTAATCTGAAAACATAATGCATTTGGAAAAGAAGCACATTCTTCTACTGGCAACTTTTTGCTCCTATTAAAATTTTCTCCACCCATTCATCCTTCACACACACCCAGACAAGATCTGTATCAGTTTGACAGCAAGGGAAAATGGTCATTCTTAAAATTTACAGCAAATAAATTTAAGCAAATCGAGGATGTTAAATAAAAACTGTTATCATTAAATACCAGGGAACCAACCTTATTATAAATGTGATATGAACATGATCAGTGGCACTGCTTTTCTGAGCAGCACTCTCTGTTGGGCAGTATCATAGAAAAGGCACTACACACATTTATCCACTCAACCTGGGAAGGAAAAGCACCTCACATCCTCCCTGTTGCTCACACTAATCAACACCCAATATGGATAATCCAGCAGCTGGCAACGTGATTGTACATTTTTGTTACACAGACTACATGTTCCCAGGACCTGAAAACATCAGGGTCAGCAGTGTGGTAAAAGCAATGGGTAAAGGGCACAGGAAGAACTTACCAAGAGCATAACTGGAACTTTGCTAAGCACATGCCTTGATGGAACCTGTGGCAAGATGTGCCACAGTGTTATTTTTTATAATTACGTCTTCCTAACATATAGCCAGGTGCAGAATCTTCCATGATACTCTCGTTACCTGGAGTTGGGTTCTTATTACTCTTATTTTTCTGAAGTTCATGAACACATATAAAAAGATGACATTTCTATGTCCACATACCTGATAATCTAGAGGAAGTCAGAAGGAAAAACCTCTCCCAAAGAATAGCTTTGCTCTGTGGGGAACCCTGAAACAAGAATTTTTTCTCAAGTTCTGAAATACTGTCCCATCACAAAAGTAAGGCCACATAAATTTACCATTCCATCCAGCTTTTTCTTTCTTGTAGGTTCAGAAAATAACCAGAATGTGTGGTTGGCAGGGTATTCCAGTACCATGTGTTCCAGGCTCTTAATTTTTTTTACCCTAAGTGGTTTTTGAATCATGCCAAAAGGTTTGCAGGAGGAAAATATTTCTGAGCTGATCTTCTTTCCAGACGGCCACAATCCCCCATCTCCAGACCTTTTCAAAAATCAAAAGGCAAAGTTCAGTGTAGGTGGCATAGTGTCCCTAGTTGCAGTGATCCTTGCTAAGGAAAGTTAAATGCTGTAGTTTGAATTTTAAGACATGCTCAATGATTTCATGTGTAGCTATATCACCCACAGTCATATTTTGTGCTGTAGGGGTGTCCTAGGTTACAATGTAAAATATTCCAGAAGGTCTGTATTCTATCTCCATCTTCATGAACTGTTGAAACCAGAAGGGGCAGTGTTTTCCTTGCCTCCTCCCCTGGACTATCTCCTGTTCATGGGCCATTAACACCTTG
>VXBU01003664.1:553774-593135 GCA_013400315.1 Bombycilla garrulus
GAACTGTTATTCTTATCCTCATATCTTTGCCTGAGAGCCCCTTTAAATAATTTGGAGGGAGGGGGTTTGCGTTTTTCTATTCCAAGAGAAGCTCCTGCCTTCCTTGGCAGGCACTTGTCTTTCAAAACCAAGACAAGGGGGTAGAAGATTATGAGGAAATAATCTGACAGACACAGCATTAAACAACTGACCCTGCTTACATTTTGGGGTGCGGAAACAGGGAGTACTTATCTGCGCCTTTCAAGTTCAGGAGAAAATCTGTTCTGAACAGGTAAAGCTGATGTAAAATGGCCTGAAATGGACAAAGGCTAAGAGAACATGAAATAGTAAATGGATACCAAATCAAGTGCTACATTTATTGTGATGGACTGTTATAACTTCACCCAGTGTGTCCAACTGCAAACTTGTCAGATTCAAATA
Source organism: Bombycilla garrulus (assembly GCA_013400315.1). NCBI lineage: Eukaryota > Metazoa > Chordata > Aves > Passeriformes > Bombycillidae > Bombycilla > Bombycilla garrulus. The sequence continues at coordinate 554,195 of VXBU01003664.1, forward strand.
TATTGCAGCAGTCAAAAGAAAATGTAAAGATATGTAAAATTATGTAAAGTATCCAGAGATCCTGTTAAGTTTTCAGCTGCAGAGATTCAAATGGTGAAATAAAACTGCTTTTGAATTCCAACATAAACTGTATTGCTCAAAATCTAATTTAGACTGAGCTTTAGGTGTAGGTGAGAGCCACATGAAAGCTACAGCAGGTTATAATACTGGATTATCCCATCATATTGTCCCATGACCACAGAAGCAAAGCAAGTTAAAGTATCATCCCTGATGAAAAACTAAGTACAATTTAACCTGTCTCTTGTGTCTTCCTAGGATGAACTGGAGAAATGTGAAACCGACCTTTAAGTGGTGGGCAGCTGTCAAACTGAAATAGGCTTATTTTAGAATGGAGCATTTGGAGAAGCATACATGGAAGTATAGAAAATTGTTTTCTCTACTCGCAGGGGTTAAAGAGCTTTGTATCACTTTAATATCTGATCTGGCTTTCAGAAAACCTTTTGCTTCACACTTTGTATTTTCCTGATCACTTTCCTGCTATAAATATGGTAAGATTTGAGTCCAATTGAGTCAAAGTGTCAGAGTTCTTTCAAAGCTTTTTTTTTTTTTTTTTGTGAAGATGCAAGTCAGAGAAAAGTAAGAGCTCAAAGAAAGAAAATGAAGAAAAACAAAAATGATTTTTCACAGTTTTTGACTGTATTCAGAGGAGACAAAAACTGAAAGGGGCAGCCCAAATGGCAGATGAGATCTTCTGCTTGAAGAGAGAAGGGAAACCTGTAGCTTTTCCAGAGCAGATATTCCCCTTGGCTCGATATTTCTCCTCCCTTCAGTTGCAGCTGCAGGGATCTCTATCACCTGACTCCTGGAGATGAGCATGGAGAGAGCCCGCTCCAAACAAGGAGATCAAGAATGGGAACCAAGCAAACACAGAGTGGGCCCTGATAAATATCAGGTGTGTGAGAAAATAAATATCTGTGTGAGAAAGGATGAATGGATGGTTCTCCATGGAATTTAATTAACACAGTCATGGCCTGCTGCTTAAACACCTGTCTGCCACCCCTGCATGTCCTGATCTAGCTAAGTAAAGGCTATGGTTTGGCTTCTACCTATGACTTGTTTAATTGGAAATGTGTCAGTTTCTATGGCCCGTTACCCAGGATAGTGATCGCAATGAAGATTTAAGAACATATATCTTAATTAAATGTAACAGGGTGTGCTTGCCCAAACAAAACTTGCTTTCCATCTTCATAAATCAAAATAAAGATCCAATCTATTTCTAGTGACTCGTGTTGATTTCCGCTTTTAAAAAAATCCTTGCCAATAGGACTGGAATTTGAATCGCTTGCAAAATTATTTTTGAATAAACAATATTGTAGTTTATTATATATGTTTGATTCAAGTAATTTGCCACTTCCTTGGGAATAAGAAAAATTGTGTGACTGTCATTGTTTTTAGTAGTCTTCATACGTGTTCTGAAATATGAAGACTTTCTTCTGTGTTTCAATACCAAAGGGCAGTTTTCAAATCACTGTGCTTAATTACTATTTAAATATTAATCAAATCTTCACTGTTTACAGCTTTCCATATTTATTGGGTGAACTGCAATGTAACTTCAGCGTGGTCAACTATTCTATGATTTGTTTTTCTACTTTGTTTTAAAGGCTTGCAACATAAAACAGAGAAAGAAAGTATAAAATATACAGTAAATTAGGTTTCAAAGCATAACATATTAAAGGCAAATTTGAAGAGTCATTAGCCACAGATAAATCAGATCAGATAAATTGCTGAAGTTTATGGGATTTTTTCCTAGGTTCCTTTTGTAGTCACATGAAGATTTACCAAAGAATCATAGCCCCTGAGTTTCCCCAGAGAATATTTAGGTTTTCTATGCACAAGTGAATGCTTGACTATGGGTTCAGTTCTCTTTCTACTGAACAAAATTCCCACCAACTTAAAAGAAAGTGAAATAGAAAGGAGTGTTGGGTATCTAGGAACTGGTGGTATTTTATCTTTAAGCACAATTTCTCACTAATGAAAAGATCCTTTGGCCTTCCCATTTCCAACACACAAAGCCAGGTAAAAGTCTGTACTAAACCGAAGTGGCCTATTCTAAGAGTTAGCATTAATACACTGACCTGAGAGATGTTTGTAGAACCTGCAGACTGGTCACCTACTTTCTTTTAGTACTGTAATACTCCTTAATACACTATTTCATAACATTTGTAACTTTCCAATCTGGAGTTAAGATTACCAATGATATTCTGAACAAAAGTGTAGAGCTTCCAAAGCTTTTGTCTAATAGCTTCCCAAGGGATGTGTTTGCCATTTATCCTAGAGCTTAGACAGGAAATTGCTTTTAGAATCTCTGCTTGTTCCTTAATCCTCTAGCATTCTTTTATTTCATGTTTAGCAGTAATATGTGGAGCTCTGCTGATCCAATCACACCCCTCTTCTCAAACTAGGGATATGAATTTTTTATGATGCAGTGGCATTGCAATGAGACACGGTGGCTAAAAGTAACAACCCTGTAATGCTGAAATGTGATTTATTACAAAGCCATTAATGTTACGTATGACATGCAGTTGCAAGAGAATAATGCAAAGTGGAAGAGGCAGAGTGAGAGGGATAGTAGAAAAATTGGAGAACGGAGATCTTTCCTTAGGAGAGGTGTGTACACATGTGTATCACACTTTTACCTGCCTTTCAGAGATAGCCCCAAGCCACCTCTGCCCTCACCAAGCTGTCTGGATGCACACCACATCTTACCCAAAAGCCACTCGAGAGCTGCTCCATGTGAGAGCCTTCACAGCAAACCCTGTCTGTGCTTAGCTGCCTCCCTGGCAAAGCAGGGGAGGTCAATGAGTGCTGATTATTCTGCAGGCAAGTCTCGGGATGGTGGAAGCATGTCAGAATGATCACAAAGAGATAGAACATCAGGAAAAGCAGAACATCAGGATTAAAAAGTCTTCCCAAATCAAGTTAGTCTGGAAATTAGAAGTTTCCTAACCTAAAAAGAAGAAGGATTTCAGATGACCTTTCAAAGAGAATAGTGATGAGCAATGAACTAACTGCTTCTAGCAAGAACCTTCCAAAGGAGTTTATGGAGGCTCATTGTACATGACTAAAGGAACTACATTAAATATTCCACATAACTCTTCCCAGGCATGTGCTCCTAATGATTACACAAAGCAGCAATAAATTATACAAGGTCTGGAGCACAAGTAATGGGAAATATCTTCACCTTCTGCTGAGAGAAACTCCTGCTTGAGGTTTGAAATGCTTAATGGTGTGGGCATCCCATAAATAGAATTGCAGAGTAGACAACTTTTGATATATTCAGGGCTTCACTTCAGGGAAATGTTCACACTAATGAATGTCTCTTTGTATTTTCAGAAATTTTGTCTCAGAAAGTAGCTGTCTCAGAATACATCCTGAAAATTTTCAGTGCATTCATCTCAGATCAGATTAATGTTTGTGTTGATTCAGCTGTCATTTGAGCTAGGTCTGGGAAATTTCCAACAGATTATTATAAATAGTATGAGTTTCTGGACCCTATTGCTATTTCTCTCCAGGTTTAATTTGACTCAGATTTACGGAGTTATCAATTATTTCTTATTTTAAAATCTAATTAAAAATATCAACAAGTAAATTAAAAAAAAAAAAAATCCCAAACAGCCAACCCCAAATGTAGGTTTAGATTTTAGCTGTCATTTTCAAAATGCTCTAAATTCTGAGTGGAAAAAGAGTGTCTTCTTTTCACCAGAAGAAAATATTTCCATCAATTCAATGATTCATCACATGAAATACGCACTTATCTATAGGCATAGGCAGAAGCTTTGATGTATTGACATCTTGCATTATACTGATTCCAGGGTATTGATTTTATAGATTTAATTGCTGACTCAATAGTTAGGGAAATGCTTATTTGATTCTTACATTTTAGTTCTGAAAAGAACTTTTTCAAAAGTTTAGAGATCAGCTTAGTGGAATGGTTTTAATTTGTGGAAATGTTATAGACTCTAAAGCAAAAAGTCCTGCATCCCATCCCAAAATGATTTTGAAAAATACTGCCATTCATTGGGTTTTGTACTTGTATATCCTTTATTCTGGCACTTGATATTTCATTAATAGCTTAAACCTGGAGAAAGAGGGAAAAAACTTATGCAAATTAGACAGGGACTTGAGAACTGAATACAATTTCTCTTAGCTTGTGTTTCACATTGGAAAAAGTATGTTTTCCAGATAATGCTCTAAAGTGTGAAGAATCCCAAATAACTCTGCAGGTGCCTATGTAGGTAATATTGTAAACCTTTTTAAGTGTTACATAAGGGAATAAAAGAACTACTTGTGATTCTGTCTTTAATATGTGTTAAATCCACAGCACAATGGGACTGTAAAGTTTCAGCATTCCAAGCAGTTAAAATAACATGCATTTAAAATCCCATATTAAAAGAAAAAGCTAACAGGAATGTCACAGCAAATGCTTTTTGGCCTCCTTACAGACTCCTTCACTCCGTGTTTGCTCCACTGCTGTGGTCGAGGTAAATGTGAACAGGTTTGATCAGTAATACCTGGAACTCTTTCTCTCCTCTTTTGCAACAGAAACAAAGATTTTGACATTCATATCGTGGCAAAGTTTATATATATTTATTGAGTTTTGTCTTATAGGGAGATACTTCTTTAAAAGTTCATAATAATGAGCCTGAATGAATACACTGAATGAAGCTCCTCTCTGTCAGAATTTTTGTCCAGGACTGAACTCAGAACAAGCAAGCAAGATGAATTAAAGATATATCCTCAGTAAAAAAACTGAGCAGTTAAAACTCTCATCAGCATTGTTATCAAAATGCATAAAATTACCACAGAAAGTTTAATTATATTAATGATCTGCATTTTTAAGCCAGAAATTTCAAAAAAGGAAAACAGAAACAAGTTAGCTTAGGTTCTATGAGCATTATCAGTGTTTTATTTGAAGGATAATGTAATAGCTTTCATTTCCCTCCCAGATTTGCAAAGTAAACTATAAAATTGTTACAGAATTTCATATTAAAGCTCCACTAAAGAAAAAATTCATTTTCTTAGAAAAGAGAGAGAGAGAAAAAAGCTTCTAATGGATTTAAAAATGAAGAGTCACTCAAAGTTTTGGGTGCCTATACCTCCCAAGTTCCTAGAAGTAGGGTAAGTTTGGAATCTCACACATCCAGGAGTGCACTCCAGGTGGAGAAGCCACCTGCTTCACAAGAAATAAACTGTAGTGCTAGTGGAAAACTGGTGACCTGCAGAAGTCCCTTCCAACCACAATTATGCTGTGATTCACTCAGTGCTTGAAAGTCACAGCGCCTGGCAGGAGATGAATAAGAATCTATTTTGCAATTATAAAAGCAAATGAGACAACTAGTAAGTAGGACTGGCTGCATCAGTTCCAAAATCAACAAAATTAGCATGAAAGGAAGAAATACATGAATAAGACTCAGAGCTATAAGGTTATCCATATTAATGGAATATGAGATTTACTGCATCAGTAAATAAATCAGAAAAACAATATTTAAGAAGAAGGCTTATATCTCTTTCTTTTTAAAAAGTGATGATGGTTTTATAAGGCAGGGTGTGGAAAAACAAAGGCATATCTCTCACTTCACATTCAAGGCATACAAAGGGAAAGTAAATAATATTTGGGAAGAAAAAAGATGGAAGAGCTGTTACATCTGGAAGGAAAGTGTAAATGAATAGTATCAGAGACCATAAACAGCTTTTTGAGAGCTAGAGTTGGCCTAGGCCTACTCCTTGGAAAATATTAATGTTATCTTATAGCATGCTTCGGGCCATCAACAATATGCCTACATCAGTGAACCCAAATTCTTGAAAATGGTGAACTAGGTATGAACCCAGTGCACTGCAGCTGCGAGTGGCTTCCAGCTTGTGGGAGCAGACTACCCTGGAAGAGCCTTTCCCAGACAGGGAGAGCGATTGTGTGTGGACGTCATGTCCTCAGCACTGCTCTGCACTGCTCAATAGTGCACACAACATCCCTGGTGTCTGAGAAGGGTCCCAACACAGCTGCTCTTCACCCGTAGAGCTCTTCCTTGTGAGTTGTGGACACTAATGAAGCTAAATGTCAGTGTGCTTGAGTACAGAAAGGGTCTTTGTGTTCATTCTTAGCAGACTCTTTTTCGGTCGTGAACCTATCAGTGCTGCTGACAAAAGGAGTATAACAAATATCTGCCAGTCAGGAATGCAGAGATTACACTTTCATTTAAAAATGGTGTGGATATTTGGGATGCCATACAGACAGATTATATGTATATGTATATGTATATGTGTATGTGTATGTGTATGTGTATGTGTACGTGTACGTGTACGTGTACGTGTACGTGTACGTGTACGTGTACGTGTACGTGTATGTGTATGTGTATGTGTATGTGTATGTGTATGTATATGTATATGTATATGTATATGTATATGTGTAAATAAAAAGCAGAAAAACTCTTCATAACTTGCAGAGTTACTGCTGCTCTGTGGAGGTGCGCAGTAAAAAAGAAAGACTATTAGTTTAGAGTGCCCAGGACAGCATGTTTCAAATTCCAGTTACCACTGTAAAAGTCCTCTCAGTACTAAATGAGTTTTTATTGCAGAAGCCATAAGAGCATTTCTTAGTGCACCAACAGTAGCAAAGGCACAGAAACACACACCCACACACAAGTTTATGTACAAATGTCTAGCACAAAGGCTGGAGGCAGTGACAGTGTTGTCAAATGATGAACACTGAAAGCTTGCTGTATACACCAGAAAACACAAGCCAAGCAGACACTTTGAAAAGTCTGAAGTAACTTGCTATCCTCCAGCAAACTCTGCCTTTTTTTTTTTGCTTAGTTACACAGTGTAAGCTTAGCACCAGTATTTTTATAGATGACATCTATATCAAAAGCATTTTCACTAGGCATGGTAGCACAGAACAAATAAAAGTACATTAATTTAATTTTGCATGAGGCACAGCTTTAGATATATAGTCACCATTGCCTCTGCTGAGTGTAGAGGAGCTAACAGTGGTTCTGTTCCCAGCTTAGCTACTCCAGCTTAGTAAAACAGCTATGTGGACTCAAGCCAGGGAGTTATGCACACACGCTGAGACTCTACACAAATGAAGCACTTGCAAATGTGTGTAACTGTGCTCTTTAGCAGATCTGGTCTCGTGTGACCAATATTTCTTTCTAAATTTTACTATTCTCTTCTATTCTGCTATGTTCAATGTTAATTTTCCCTTGATTCTAAAGTATATAGTTGCTGCTTGGATTGTTAGACAGTACATTAAACTTTCAATAAATGCCACTAATTCCTACACCCACAGAAATATAATTTACTCCAGTGTTTTAATCCAATATGAGCTGCATTGACAAGGAGGGTTATTTGCCAATGTTTTGAAGGCAGGCAGGGTGAGAGGGAAAAGTCTTTGCATTTTCCAAGTTTATATCTAGGCCCCAGATGGAAACAATTCTACAACAAAAGAACAAAATCTGGTAGGATATTCTTGAGATCTTGTAAGTTCAGCAGCACGTCACTGGTACTGGGGCCAATTTTCCAGAAGACTGATTTGAATAGCAGAAAAGAGGAGGAGAGGAAAGCCAAGTGGAATTCTGAGTTAACCCACATTGTGCTGCAATCTAGCATTAAATGGGAATTTTACGTAGAGCAACAGAAATTATAGAATTAACTCAGGTTACATGTTTGCCTCAGTTGCCAATATTGACTGATAATATATGTGCCTGTGGTTTTTAAAAGGAAAAGCCTTCAGCACTTTAAAGGAGGCAAGTGAATGATGCAAGTTTCTGTTACTGATTACAGTACTTACAGTGCTTTAGAAGATCTGTATTTATAATCCCAGCGTTTGTCTTTGACATCGGAGGCTTCAATCTGCGACATTTAAAAGCTTCATATATTCTGTTGCAAAAATCTACCATTGAAGCAAATAAATGATACCCTCTATCAGCCCACATATCTTTCAAAATAGATTGTTATACTAATCAGTAAGTGAAAACAAAAGGCCTTTTAAAGCCTGCCAGCAAAGATGGAATGAATTACTTCTGAGATGCAAGACTGCAGAGCTGGTAGCCTGCTAAGTAATCATTCTTGGAGGCTATTTGCCTTTCACAGTTCTTAAAAAAAGTTTCATGGCAAAATTAACTTCCAATTTAACATCTGTTTCCTAGCAGAGGAAAGATAGTTTGGGGATTAAAGCTGAGGACTTCTGGACTCAGATTTCCTGGGGAGCCTTGGCCAAATAATTTAATCTCCCTCTTCTCCATTCTGCATGAGCAAAATGGGAGATAAAAACGGGCTGCCTTTATCACTTGCAATGAAAGCTTTTTGGGTGGAAGTCGTGTCTCGCATGGGGACATAGAACTCTTGCGACTCGGTGGTTCTGAGCTCAGGTCCTTTGAGCCCTATTGTACAAAAAAATGAAGAAAAGTTATCAGAGATCAGGCTGATGCATCACATGCTCAGGGTGCTGTATCAGATGCACTAGAGCTGACAGAAAGAAAAGCTGGTAAAATGACTTTTAATTAACAACTTGGGAATATTTTTCATGAAACTACCAGGAGTTTCGTGAACCCTGTGAATCTTTGTTGCTGGGAGAAACCATTTTGACAGACAATCATCCTTCACATGGATTCAGTGAACTCTGTTGAAATTACCAAAACTAAAACAAGTGAATGTATTTTATTAGGTGTGAGAAGAGCTTTCGGCTCAGATAGCCTGTTTATTTTGAAAAGCCTCAAGCTTAGGTAACTTCTAGAAAAAAATCCCAAAAAACTGATTCTGATGTTGAGTTTAAGCAACTGGAACTTGAAATAATTTTTCTAAATTGTCTTCTCCTAAAGCAAAAGGATTTTCTCATATTGCTTGTAGCATCAAGTGTCTCATTCTTAAAAATTCACTTATATTGGTTTAAATAAGAGCTTTAAATTTTCAAATCTGAAATAATTACTGGATGAATAAAGAGATGTATCAATCAACATTAGAATGAGATGAAAAGCTAAAATAAATATCCAAATTATCTTAAACATGAAAATAAAAAGGAATAAATATGGGGTTTGAGCCTTGCTCAGTAAACCAGGAATTTTTATTTATTTTTTATAGAAATTGCTCGGATTTTTTGTACCGGTATATAACACTAACTTTCTACAAATGTGCTTTCCTGAAGGTTTAAATTCTTGGTGGGTTGAAAATGATGTTTGATTACCTACTGTGCATTGCAACTTTGAGTTTCTTCAATCAACCTGCCACTCAACTTCTTCCACAGTAAATAAATTCACTGAAATAACCTGAAGTCAAAAAAGCAACACTGAACAGGGAATTCTGTTCTTAAGATACAGATAAAGATTTTGCTCTGAAGATAATCACTCCTGTCTCTCATTCCCTCTCATGCTCCTAGCAGTCCATGCAAAATGGAATGAAAAGTAAAAGTCAGGGAGCAGTGAAGTAAAATGAGGGCAGAGGGGCACAAGGGCACGCTCAAAATGGAGGAGACACAGCGAGTGAAGTGAATGACCACCTCGTCTTAGGAATTTTCATGTTCGTGCAGTTCTTCAAAGCTGGTTCAAGCAGAAAACAGTTAAATGGAGCATAACCAGAAATGAACTAATCAGTTGTTTTGTACTTATTACTACTCAGGTCAGCATAACCTTTCCATATTTTGATACATTTTTAATCTCACTTTTCAAGCAAAAATAATTTTACTCTTCTGACACAAATCTCACCCTCCTGAAATATTTTGTTTAACAAAATTTACATCTTAAAAAAACCAAAAAACAAAACGAACAAACAAACAAAAATCCACAAACAAACCAAGCCTGTAACTAGAACTAAACAGATAGAAAGAGGTATTTTACACCAACATTTACATTTATTTGGTTGTTCAAATTACCTTTTTTGAACTTTGATACTGCCAATATGTACACCCCATCTGCACCTCTGTCATCACCAGGAATGTATTTCAGATATTTTTATAGGAGAGTTTAAAATGCATAGTCATGAAAACTACATTTTGAATTAGTGATCAGTAGTGCTTGTGCATAAAATTTTTTGAGTAAGGTTTGGGATCAAGTGACCTACAGAGGTTTGCTCCAAACCAAAATGTTCTCTGATCCCATTAAAATAATTTTTTATGAATTATTTTTATTTAATCACTGTGGAGATTCATCTCATGTGACTAATTTTAAATCAAAATGGCTTAGCAAATTGTGTAAGCTACTCACAATTACACCATGAGCAAAGAATTCTTCAAAAAAAGTTTTCTCACTGAACCTACACAGGCAATGAAATTATTGATGGAAAATTGGAAGAAACCATAAACAGGACAGAGAAAAAACCCAAAACCAACCAACCAACCAACCAACCAACCAACCAACCAACCAACCAACCAACCAAAGAAAAGAAAGAAACCAAAAAAATCCCCAAACCCCAAACAAATAAATCACCACCAACCAGCTTATATGACAGAGCATGCAAATGAATGAAGAAATCCTAATACCACAGAGACAAATTTTTCAGTTTTTCTCATAAAGAATTTTGCATTTCTGTGAAATGTCAAATTATTTAGCTTCATTATTTACACATTTTGCTGATTTATGGGAAGTTATGTTCAAAATAATAAACTTTGTTGGAAAAGATTCAGATTTGCAGGTTTTGAACAGTTTGACTAGTGTCTATTAATTTAAAGCTGTCTCAGTGAAATAGGTAAATGGTTCTCTCAGTACTTGTTTGCAAGCTCTAGTAACAGAAGCCCATTATTCCTCCAGACTTTTCCCTTGTATTTGCATCGTGTGTTTCATTATGATTTAAGTTATAAAGCAGGCTGTGCACAGGAAGAGGTGGGCATTGGGTGGGAATAAGCAGAAGCCTATATAGCATGTTGCATAATGTGTTTGCAATGTAGCTATCTTCTTTTATCTCCTCAGTTTGTTAAGTATAAAGAAAAGTAATAGATCAGAAAAGATAAGAAAGACAGAGTGGGCACAATGTGTTAAATACAGCTTTCATGTATATAGTTAAAGCTGTTGGCTCAAACCTGCCATGAGTCATGTTCCATTATAGCAATGAAGTGTCAGCCAACAAAATTTGAAATACAACCCAGATTTCTCCTCCTTCAAACAGACTGTAACCTAATGAAATTAAAATGTATATAGAGAAGCTGGGTCAAGAGCACAAAATAACAGAACCATGATCCAAATCTTCTACTCTGAGCAGTTGAGGAAGACTTGGGGTCCAATGGACCAGATCCTCTCAAACCCAAAGGGTAAAACTGAGGCTGGACTCTCAGTTCAGGAGCTTTTGCACTTGGAATTCTCCCTGGTGTATGGAAACTGCTCTTTACAGAGATTTTTGGCAGAGTCCTTCCCATTTCAAAATACTTCCCTTAAGTGTGTAACCCCCAACACTAGTTAAATTGAATGTCTCCATGACTGTTGTGAATATGAGTATTTACCTACATGTACCAAAGTGCACCTTGAATCGGGTTGAAATGAAAGGACGAAAAAAATGATAGAAATATGATGAGGTGGGAAGTTAGCCAATGGGAGGAGTACATGGTTCACAGAGATTATGGAAATTCAGCATTCTGTGTAAAAAAAAAAGTGAGGTGTAAGGGGTCTTCTAAGGTGTGACCTACATATTTAAAATCTTAAAACAAATTCCTCTGTGTATATTCTTTAATGAGGCAGTTCATTCCCATAAAATAAAAGATAATATCGGTGATGTGGATCCATCTACAGTCTGAAATTTTATCCCTTTTCAAAATCTCTTTATTTACAGCTGCTTTTACAGTTTAGATTTCTTTACTGAATCCTTTGAAAATACTAAACTTTAGACTAGCCCTAGGAAGGTAGACAAACCCCAGCTTTCCTTATCTTTTAGCTACTCTACTATTTTTTTCTCAGCAAAAACTTAATTACTGTTAGCTTTCTTTCTATATCAGGACTCTTAATATTTCAATTGCTGTTTAGCTCATGCTCACTCATATCTAAAAATGATAGAACATTTTCTCTAACTATAAATGTTTTTCCTTAACAGGCTCTTCATTTATGATTCTATCTTGCAGAAGGTTTTGATTTTTGGTCTAACAGGCAGCTCTTGCTTGCTTGCTTTTTTTCTTTCTTCCTTTATTGATTTTTTGCTTTCTCTCTCTCATTCTCTTTCTTTCTGTCTCTCTCTCTCTTTTCAATCTGAGGAATGTTGGATCACAGAAAAAACATCTCCTTTAATAATTCTCTTTTTTAGCCCAAAATAAAACACAGCAATTGAGATTAATTTGAAATGTTCTTCTTTTTTTTTTTTTTTTTTTTTTTCTGGTTCAGACTGCCATAATACTGTATAATACATGTTAAAGAAAATGCTTAAGTGCAGGCTTCCTAACACCCTTCCATTACCCACACTGACATTAAGGGCAAGGTACACGAAACACAATCACACCCCTCGGCCATATTTTCTTGCAAATATCAGGAGACAACACATGAAACTTAACAAGAGTTTGTTTCTCAAATTATACAGATAAGTTTAAAGCAGAAAATTTGAGGCTGGTACCCTTCTGTGTAGTATTGGTTTTAGTTAAGTTAAACTCCAGTAATTTGAAGTATATTCATCTAAATTTACCTAGTGTGACAAGGAGACATTTCATTGGCAGATCTTTCTCAGAAGAGAGGGATTTCTTCATAGAATTTATATATTATTTATACTGCAGTAATCCCTGGAGATTCAGTAATGGATGGGGAACTGGTTGCATCCATCAGGAGAGAACAATGTGCAGTTGTCCCATGGAACAGCAGTGAGCCTTTCCCCCCAAATCTATAAGCAAAGCAGAGATCCTATTACATGCTTTCCCAAGGGATGATAATGAGTCAACACGGCCAAAGCATTTGATTCCATGACTGAGAGATGAGGAGAAGCCAAGGCAACATTTTCAAAATAATGGTGTACATTCTGCTGAAGAACAGACTGAAAGGTGACCTGTGTAGCTTTTCATACTGAGAATTCTCTACAAAACTCTGCAGCCACTGTCATCAAAATGGAATCTTGCGATGGATAGAAAGCACAGGCACTGTTGCGAACTTTGCAGGCTGCATCAGTTTTACAGAGAAATTTCTGATAGACTTCCCAGAAGAAGGGCCTTTCTCTTCAGTTCAACAGATGAGATAGGAAAGAGCTTTTGTGTTGGGCACATAAAAAAACCTTAAGTAATAAATCAAAGAGAGACCTTTAAGAGCTGGCAAATTCCTCTATAACCACAGTTGTCAAGCAGGGTAATTAATTTTTCAGGAAGGATCAAAAAATTAGATTTGAAAGCTCAGAGAATTAAAAAAAGGCAAAGGAAAGAGATGCCATCTACATATTCAAATGCACACGTGAGATACAACACTGTGGGATCATAGACAGTACTGAATTGAAATGGACTCATAAGAATAATCAAGTCCAACTCCCTGATCCTTGCAGGGCTGCCTGTCATTAGACAGATGCTCCTTGAACTCTGCCAGGCTTGATGCTGTTACCTGGAGGGCCTGTTCCAGGATTCAACTGCCCTCTCAGTGAAGAACTTTTTCCTGATGTCTAATCTGAAGTTCCACTGATGCAGCTTCATTCGATTTCATTGTGTCCTATTGCTGGTCACTGGAGAGAGGAGAACCCTCTGAGTCCTTCAGAGATCCACTGCAGAGGATTGCCTGCCCAAAATATTTCCCAGCAGGTTTAGGTAGACTGGTTGAATTTTTAAAGAATCATATATATCTACTCAGGCATTCTATTTGTGTGTTTTTAAATGACAGTTGTCTTTACTTTGACATATGGACTCACACATTTCCTTGCCCCAGGCTTTTGTAGTCAATTCCTTTCTTTAATCTTTAATTTCTGGATTCCTTACAGTCTGTTCCACTAACAATTGCTAAAACTGAACTGTTGCTTTTACTTGTTAACTGTCTTTGTTTTTTTCTGCAACTAACAACACCCTATGCTAGATGTTGAATTTGTCAGACCTATTAGGATTATAACCACTGTGTTTTTAACTGTTGAGATCTTGGTCTTTCTCATCCACCTTCAGACATTAAGTATGTGATAAATACGAGCCCATTTCTGCTTTTAAGCCCTGCAGAAGGAAGGTGAAGGGTCTTTTCTTTATCTCCATTCTTTTATTTGTAGAATTCTATCATTTGCTTCCATTGTAATTCTGTAACATTGATCAGAGAAACGCTCTAACTACATCAGGTTCACCACTTACTAGAGCAGACTAGAATATAGACCTTATGACATCGGCATTTCTGACTGAATAAAGATGGTTTATCTAAAAGTTTTCTGGTTTAATATGTGAATTTTTGTATTTTTTTAAATTTTTTTTTATTTGAAAGCTGAATAAAGAAAATTTTATTTTGAAAACTTTAAAATAGACCTGAAAGTGTCTCATTATACCTCCTGGCAAGTTCTGAGATACAAGGACTCTTTTTCCTCTATGGGATAAATTCCCTAGCTGAATTGTATCCCCTATGGTACATTTTCCTTTCAAACTCTGGCTAAGCTACTCTAGTGCATGATAAAAGGTCCAAAAATGCTGTATATCCAGGGAGATGTTGGAAGTTTATTGTGAATTTAAGCAACTTTGTTGATTTTGCAAATAGCTATAGATATTTGTGAGATATTTGATACAGAAACTCTTATTTCAAACACTCACATGGGTACTGTATTCCCAAGCAGTTGTCTGAATTTCCCTATGGCAGATCCCCACTGATTTCATAGAATAATGAATAACTTCTACAAGATGCTTGAGTCAGAGAAGTAGATTTCACCGAATCACAGGATAGTTTGTTTTGGGAGGGCCCTCTGGAAATAATCCACTCCAAGGCAGGGTCACCAGGAGTGGGTGACACAGGAACGTGTCCAGGTGGGTTTGGAGTGTCTCCAGAGAAGGAGACTCCACACCTTCCCCGTGCAGCTGCTCCACTGCTCTGCCTCCCTCAGTGTAAGGAAGTTCTTCCTCATGTTGATGTGTGTTGAACTTTTTGTGTTTTGGTTTCTGGCCATTGCTCCTTGCCCTGTTGCTGGGCCCCACTGAAATGAGTCTGGCACCAATCTCCTAGCAGCCACCTTGGAGATATTTGTGTGCAATAATGAGGTCCCCTGTCAGCATTCTCTTCTCCAGACTAACCAGGCCCAGCTCCTGCAGTGTGTCCTCATAGGAGAGATGTTCCAGACCCCTCATCACCTTTGGAGCCTCTGCTGGGCCTTCTCCAGTAGCTTCATGGCTTCCTAGTCCCCTTTTGAAAATTCCTCAGGATATTTTTATAACATGAGGACTGAAAAAATTTTTACAGAAAGCTCTCATACTTTGAAGGATACATTTTTAGTTGCTTTTACAACAAATACTGAATTTATTCTTTAGCAATCTTCTTCATCCCGGGGCTATTTTTGATTGTATTTTCTGCTTAGAGACATTCAACAGTGAAATGGCTCATTTTAAAGATGGTTTGGGATAAACATTCCCAGATTTTTAGAAGTCACAGATGTCCATAAGTCTTTTTCACTAATTTGTATTTCCTTGAAACATGTCTTATTACTCAAAGCTGCATCTACTACCTCGGTTGACCTTGTCTGACTAGATTTGTTCATTTTTTTCCTTTTCTAGTATTGATCAATGCATAACCTCTGTTTCAATTGTCTATAGATACCTTACGAACACACAGAGAATGCAATATAAACAGGAAGAGAGGAAATACACATTTAATCCTGAATTAAATCCCTTGCTGAAATGTTATGAAGAAAATCAATATTAAGCAAGATCCTCACCTGGTGTAGATTTGTGCAGCTCTGTGAAAGTGAATGAGCTCTGAAAATGTATCCCCACTGAGAGTCTGGTACAATATGTTTTATACAAAGGAGAAACATAGATCAGTCCAGATTGAGCCGCTGTAATGTAATTTTATCATAAATTTTGTATCCATAGCATGTTTCAGTTTGTATCCTAAATCATATTTTGTATGCTTGGCTTCTTAAATGGGATGAGGCAATCTCATCACAGCCCCTCTTATTCTAAATAAAATCCTGCAGCATCATCTTTCTGGCAGAACCGTAGATGAATAGAAAGTAATGAAAACATGAGAGGCTGCCTCAGCTCAGAGCCTAGTTATGCTTGCTCCTTTCTTGATCTCAAGTGTGTTTGGTCTTTTCCTCTTGTGTTTGGGATGATTGTCCCACTTCCACCTCTCCATTCAAATTGGTCTGGGTGGTTCCCAGAGGGGAACAGCAGAGCCACAAAGAGTGAGTTCTTGATCTTGGTATTCAATGCCTCACGGTGGAGTGGGTACTTATTATGAAGGGATCCAGCCTCTCAAGTGGAATAAGATGAAGCTGCTGCCCTCTCAAGTGAAAAATCAAGTGTACAGATCAAAATGGTCCATTAATACAGGCATGTTTGGCTTTATTTTTTACAATTACAGAATGCCCCATTCATAATCTACATTATATCCACAAAGCACTACACTTTTTACCTCAGGCATCATACCAAGAGGACTAGAAAATGAGAAAATAACAGTTTTTTGCATGGTACCTTCTATTTGGATGTGACAGCGAATCCCATTATCTTCTAAAAACCTTTCTTTGTCATAATTTATTAAAGAACAACATTTATGTTGCAATTCACAATGAGTTCATAGGGCTTTTTTTATCTGGTATGCTCTATTGCTGAATGTTCTCTCTGTGTGGGGAATTTTGATACAACTGATCCGTTGAAGACTGCTTTTATACATCTAATCACTTTAATTTCTTCCTTGCTAATTTACACTCATTCACATTGCTGTAGAGATGAAGTGCTCATACACACTTATATCACAAAATGAAATAGCCCAGTTTAGAGGGAACTCAATTGTTACAACCTCATGATTTATAGACTGAGGCATAATTTTAAATTTAATTAATAGGTACTTGGGTGTTTGGCACTTTGGAGGAAAGGAATTTTTGATAAACTGAAATTTAAGTACATTTAACTATATCATGACTTATCACTTGTGGTTGTCATTTCACACCGAGCCTCCATCACAACTATTCCAGATAGTCATACTTTACTCCACATGTGGTCATTTAACTGTTTTATACTTTTCTGACTTACTTTGCCACAAACTACAGTGTCAGCACAGACTCGAGTGTGCACTTAGTGTTATAATGCATTTTAAAAGTACGGGATTTTAAGAAGCATATTGCAATTTTTTGTTCAGATCGGAGTGATGCAAATCATGATCCTGAACAGGATGAATAATATCACTGTCCTATGGCCCACAGTTTGAAATAGGGTTTGATTTTATGATAAACACATTTCTGCCATTACAAATAGAATAAAAACAGATTTACAATGCCATGGCATTTTATTAGGAAAATGTGAAAACAACGGTTTTACGATGCTCAGTTTGTGGTCTAGTACATTCCTTGGTGTTATTACAACTCAGAGTACACATTCTCGTTCTCTGGGCCAATGTTATTAAAAACACGACCGGGAACACTTTTCAAATGCTGCCAGCATCCCTTTAACAGTATTTCATCAATAGGTGTTCTGGTAGTAATTTTTTTTTTTTTTTTTTTTTTTTTTTTTTTTTGTGACTACCAGTCTCTTTGTATTAGAGTTTTGCCTCCCAGCAGGCTCAGCTCCTCAAGACCAGCTCTGTCAGTCCAAGGTCAAGGATCTACAGTGTTTCTGCAGCTGCAGTTTTGGCAAAGCAACTTCATGGCCCTGTGGCCCTCCCTGAGCAGCGGCTGAAAGACAGGACTGTCGGTGGCTGGTGCTGACTTCTGCTCAACTGATGATTTCATAGATTCACAAAATGGTTTTGGTTGGAAGGGGCCTGAAAAGCCCTCTCATTCCAACCTCCCTGCCATGGGCAGGGACACCTTCCACCAGACCAGGTTGCTCAGAGCTCCATCCAACCTGGCCTTGGACACTTCCAGGGATAAGGTATCTACAATTTTTCTGGGCAGCTATGTCAGAACCTTACCACTCTCACAGGGAAGAATTTTTTCCCTAATCTCTAATCTAATCTACTTGCTTTCAGTTTGAAGCCATTACCTCTTGCCATGTCACTACATCCTGTTATAAAAAAAAAATCCCTCTACCTCTTTTTGTAGGGTTAAAATCAAACTCTTAAATCAAAGCCCTGTACTGGAGCCTGGTCCAAAGCTTGCCACTTGGCACTTCTGGAAACAGAGCCACCAGGATGTCCAAACAGATTTTAGGATCCCGACTCCTGATATCCCAGCAAGGTAGCTAAGGTCTTCCACTCTGACTTTTATTAACTACAGAGGTCTTGGGTCAAATGCTGATGGCTTTGGAAGGACATAGCTCTAAATTTTGAGATCTTAAATCAGACTTTCCAATGGTGGAATAAGTCACTATGTGCACTTTATACAACAAATTAAAGTGAGTTGTGACAGCACTTACATTATATTTTTTACTTACTAGGTCCTTTGGCTTCATTTTATAGTTCCTTGGGCAGCTATACTGCTACACAAACCCAAAAGGTAATGGATATCCTAAGGAACAAAAAATAATCCCCTGCTCTCAGAGGGCTGTTTGAATTGCCTGTGGTTTTTGAAATCTAGTACTAAAGAGAGCTACCATAACTTTTTTTTTTTCTTTTTTTAATACCTTGGAATCCCATCAGTAAGGATAACATCTACAAGCCACCCATTTGTGTCTCTAATGACAAAGTGATATATGTGTCACTCCAATGGGCTTATCATAAGGACAGTCACCCTACTACTGACAATTGTACTGAATTGGCTGAGCTAATTTAATGCTAATTAACTGCCCAAATAAAAAAGTTAGCAAATATCCTACCATTTGCCAAAAATGCCCAGCCTTCATTCAGTTGGCTTGTTCTAACGGCAGACTGAGACACCTATACAGAGTTCTGAAGCCACAGTCAATCTGCAGCCCTTATTAGAGCCCCAAAAGCCTACAGGATAAAAGAAACTAACAACTCAGACCGAGCACAAGGATTTATTGTGCACTCAATAAGGCTCACTCTCATTGGGCCACCTATGTGACTTGAGTATTTTCCAAATATATTAGTACAAAATGCTCCAGGCATCCATTCAGACCCCAGAAGCCTGTAGAAACTCTTGGATCTTTTGCCAGATCCCAGAAACCTGTAGTTACCCTGGCTGTTTTGTTTTGATGCATGGATTGATTTTCCTTTCTACATTGTTTTTCCTGCCTTTTAAAGCATATTAATATTCTGAGGAAAAGGGAAGACAAACAAGGAAAAGAATTTATCTTTTACTAACTTGTGATGTATCCATGGGTTTGATTCCTGTCAGTTGTGTCTGTCACTTTCCACTCTTTAAGGAATTTAATCATTCGTACTTTTTCCATATGGGTGATGTCAATTTAGGCAGCCCACTGATTAAAAAAGGCTTAGCCAAAAGGAAAGGGGATGTCTCCGTACCAGATGGCAAAAAAATTATCCATATTACAGCACTGAAATACTACTTCACACCTGAAGGACAGGGTGCTATCCACAGGGATGACTGAACAAGGTCCAGTCTCTGTACGGGGGAGTCAAAGGATGAGCTGTCTAAAGCTGAGGCTGAAGAAGAAGGTGAGAAGGAGAGATGCAGATTTGCTAAGAAATATTGCTGCAATAGGCTGGAAACTGAGGGCATAGTTATGATCACAGTCCTACTCATATCTCATAGCCTTAAACCACTGAGGCAGAGCGAAGGGGGCCCACACCATGTCAAATGGTTGAGTTAGAAATAAGAGAACTGGTTGCAAGAGTAAAATTAATAAGTTACACTAGCTGATTTCCGATTTTATACAGTCTAACTTAGTTTTTTGTCATTAAATCAAAATAATTTGCATTTTTCCTGAATGCAACTGCAACACAACCAATCAGATCTATGTTTTGTAGTGTTTTCCCTTCCCCAGAAGCTTCAGTCAGTCAACAGAGATCCACAGTTTTGCCAGTTTCATCTCTCTGTGCAGTTTTTTCATATACATTCAAGTCAAAGGAATGAAAACAACCAATCTTCTTTTGCCCCATAGAGAAAGCAAACATGAGAGGGATTTTACTTTCTTTTCTCAGAAATTAATTGTGAAAATTGCAAAATTATAATGATAAAAGAGAAATATCTTTTAAGGAGTTAAATGGCCAGTAGGACAATATTATTGGAACCTCTGGGAAAGTACTAGTATTATGTATTATAAAAAGCAGATGAATCTTAAGACAGTAACCAAAATAGTTCCTACACACCAGAGATGAGTACCACAGAACTTTTCTGACAATCTGGCCCAAGGCATAGAAAGATTACTTATAAGGCTCTTGGTTCCATAGTATCAGAAAGCTCTAATTTAAGGATTTTTCTCAGACCAATAAAAACATCATATTTACCAACTAATCATCTGCTGCAGCCAAACTAAAAGTAACATAACCTGTAATTGCAGCTTTGAAAGATTAATTTAGACACTGTGCACACACCCTAGGAATGAACTTGTGCTGTAGCAGGTCATTTGTGGTTTGGGAAGGTTCATTTAGAGGTCAATGAATACAGGTAACATGAATAATTTATATTTTTTATAGGTAGAGGGAGAAATAGCTTATTCTATATTTAAACTCAGTGCTAAACAAAGGGGTCTTTGAAAATTAAATTGGATTTATTACATGTGGTACAAATTTTAAAGCTAAATTGCTCTCCACATAAAAGGGCATAAATTTGATTGAATTCCTAAAGGAACTTTCAGTCCCTGCTACCTAATTCTAAGCCAGTTATTTTTCATAGTTACAATTCAGCTAATCAGATTTGATACGTGAGTTCACTTGTAAACCTTTCTTGAAAAAAATTAGTGACAGATACAGAACAAACAGAATCAGCTGCACAGGGGCAATGCTAGTTCTCTGCTAATATAATTTAGAAATAATTTATAGCATATTTGGGTTAAGGCAAAAGGCCCCAAACTCTCTCTCAAATATCCAAGTGCAGCTCCCATTGACTTCACTGGGTATGGTGCTTGCTCATCTGAAGTCAGAGCTGAGCATTTGTGTAAAATAAGGTAATCCAAGCCCAGCAGTGCTGCCAAGAAAAAAAGGTGATCAATTACATGAGAAAAATACTTTTAACAACTTCAACTTTTAGGTAAAACTATTCTTCCTTGCATAAGAAATCACAGATAATGAAACTGAGGTGAAACCACTACAGTTTTTGTTTGAATAGAACAAATACTGTGACTCCTTATCTTTCATAACTCCCTTAAAATATTATGTACACCAGATTTAGATCCCAGGATAATTTCTTTCCACATTACTCACATATCTTCAAAAAATAATTACACCCCAATAATCTGTTTTAAAGTTCTAGGAGCTACATATTCCATAGCTTTCTGCTTTTATGAGAGTCCTTTTCAAAATATGGGGGGAGGAGAGCACAGGATAACTTAGAATAACTGATAAGGAGAACATATAAAGATTATAGTCGGTTACATACTGTTATGACATTGAAAATGGTAATTCACTGACTCTGTTTAGCTACAGGAGATGAAAAGAGTGATGCCATCCTATATAAATCCATAAGAATAAAGTCAGCTTGCATATTGTCACTGAGGTTAGTGGAAGTGGCAAACATTAAGGAAATCTATGGAATTGTTACTCCAGTAGATTTAGCTGGATACACTGAGTCCAAGTTATGAGAGAGAACTTACTGCAGCTCACGTATTCTTAACATGATTGTAAATACTCCAGGGATATATTTTATCCTTTCCAGCAATTGCACACAATTAGTGAGGTTTATCCTTTCAGTGTCTCTGTAAAATTTCGTAAAGTGCCTACTAAAAATAGGACCTGCTCTGGGTCTTTATCATCTATGGAAATCTTTTGTACCATAATAACAAGCAGCAACTGAAATTACTTCCATCTTTGTCTTGATTAGTCAAGTACTTTGTCAAACCACAGATGCTCCTCTTTCACCTGTTCTTCACTTTGACACATCTCTCCATGGCTGTGTCAGTGATGCTGCTTTTGAGACTGACAGCTGTGAAAAACTGCTTATGTTTCTAGCATCTCTTCCTCTTTGTAAATTTTACAGTGTAAATCTTCAGGAAGTTTGTCAGTCTTAACTGAGCAAGTGTTTTATAGCATAGCCTCAAATGCCAGACCTGGATTTTTTTCTCTGGAGACAAACCAAATTTTGTTCTTACCCTACTCTTGCCTTTTCTGTTAAAACTAGTGAGGGTGAAAGAGATTTAAATTACTGTGGAAAATGACCTAGCATTTCTGAGTAAACACATATAAAAAGCTGTGATTAGCAGTTCTGATTAAGGATTCTCAACACTTTTTTCCTATTCATAAGGCAATGTATGTGTGCTTAATACTACAATTCAACAAAAGACAGGGACATTGCCCCAAAAATGTTTTAGTCAGGGTTCTGAGCCTGCAGCTGTATCCTTGTGAATACACTGATGAAAGGAAAGGTAGTAGTCAGAAACAAAAGGAAAGCCCAGTGCATGGAAATCATTGTCTCTGTGGATTGCAAGGTATAGTTCATAAATCAGATAACTGAGCTTCCCTTCTCAGTGACTTTTGATCTTTGCTGGTGATCACCACATAGAAAAGTTTTCAGGTGTTACATGAGATAGAACTGATTGCATTCTCCACCCAAATGGCATATTTCAAGCGCTATTTCTTTGCATTTTGCCAAGAAAGTGGCATGTCACTTCTTCTCCTTTGCTTGGCTCCTCTCCTTTCAGTGCAGCCTTTTATATTAGAAAACAAAAAAAGACTATATATATATTAAAAAAATAATTAAATAAGCTCTGTAAGCATTAGAAAATATCCACTTCATAGAATCATGCAATAGACAGGTTGGAAGGGACTCTAAAAACCATCTAGTTCCAACTCCCCTGCTATGGACCGGACATCTTTCACTAGGCAACTTAATTGACCCATATGCAGAAAATAAGGCTCTGTCTTTCAATATTTCTCTCCGTTAAGAGCAAAAACCTCACATTTTAAAAATTCAGTAATAAATTAGCTACATGTGGAATTACATGATCCACTGTGCATTTTTATATGAATGTTGAAGACATTCAATTTGTTATTTTTACATATAAGAACTTTTTACACATAAGAACTCCAAAATCAAACATAGTTTTAGTTTAAAATTGGGGTAGCTTTTCACGGCTTCTTACAAAGGAGCAAAATGCCTTTCATATGAGAGTTCCAGTGGATTGTGGCTGAAAAAAAAGCTAGAGGATAGATTCATTAAGAGTTACCACATTTATATGATTTGGGATGGATGAAAAACTCAAGGGAATTGTAAGCCATGCTTGTTCTTCTGCAATGGTTAAATTGGTTACTGAACCCTGAATCCTGCTGGATTAATTTTTGGAACATGCAAAAGACGTCTGGACAAACAGAAGTCTGAGAAAACTTGAGCCATGCTTCAAGGTACAGGTCTCTGAATGTGTTACCTGAGAGAGCAGCACAACGTAAACCAGCAAAGAAAATATTGCTGTATTAATATAGTTTCATCTTACCTCCCATGGCCTGACAAAGACCATGGAAGGGTCCTCATGTGGGACTGGTTGCATACCACAAAGAAATAATTAAGTGAGGAGGGAGAATTTTAGATGCAGGTAGAAAGAAGGTTTTATTCATAGTTTTAATGTTTCCTGCAACAGAAAATTAAAGTCACTTGAAATGTGAAATCATGAAATGCAAAATATTAAATGGCATTTTATTTTTAATAAAAACCCTTTTTCTGCCAACAGCATTGAATATTTTGCAAGCAAAATGCCAACCTGTCTCAGTCTTTCGGAATATATTATAGAAGTCTTAACAGCCTCCTTCAGCAGGAAGGAGAAAAGTTAACTGAACTAATCAGAAATACTCATTGCTGTAATTCAAATCTGATGCTAGTCCCTTCCAGGTGAAATGATACAATATCAGAAATGGGAAAGAAATAAACCAGAATATCAAAGAAAAATCAATGAACTGGCAAAACAATGAAAATAACTGCATAAACTATCATGTAAAAATAGTAAAAAAAGAAATGTTCTAAACTCTGGTGTGCTACCTAAGGTCAGTGATCACCAGGAGGAAAGACAGTGTGCTCTGGTCATCTACAAATAATTGAAGACTAGAAACCAGCAAGAAAAATATGCTGGTTATGGTGACCCAGTACCATGTCAGTAAAATTAATGGATTAAAACTGACTGAAGGAACATTTAGCAAAATTTCCTAACAATGTGATCTATTATAGTGTAGAAATATTTCCCAAGAGAAGTGGTGGAAACCTATTGTTTGGGCCATATAGCAGTTGAGCTTGGACAAGACAGTGGAGAATGCACTCTGAGGAATAATGCTGCACTGGCAGGGGTTTGAAGAATGAGCTGAATGATTTTGCAAGGCTTTTCCAGCACTTTTTTGATGTTATTTTTGGCCAGAGTATTATGAAAACAAACCAGAAAAAGTTATTCATGGACATATCTCTTTGTAAAATCTCCCTGAAAAATCCCCTAGCATTTTTTCTGTATCAATACTGTTAGTTCTAGCATCATTTTCATATGCCCCACTGAATATTTTGCTTTCTGTTCTCAAGAAACAAGAGTATCTTTCTGATTTGAATTAAAAAATTTACTCCAAGTAGAAAATTGTCAATGTGTTATTCATTTTGTTGTACATAAACCAAAACCAAGGAAGGCTTTTTAACATAAATTTTACAGCTACAAATGAATTATTGTAGGACTCAATACCAAGAATTTTTAATAGCACATAAATAGAAGTACACTGCACCTTTCCTGCCGGTCTCCATATATCTTTTAAGAAAAGCAGTTCTGCTATAACAAAATCTCCATCAAAATTAGTTCAGGTATTCCTCAGATGGTTCTGTCTCTAAGCTGCTAAAAAATGGAAATGAATTTTGTAGAGACCTGTCAGTGGCTGCATCTTACCTGGCCTCAGTCTGGGAAAAGGTGAGACTGCAGAGGCCACTGTTTCCCTATTTGTTTTGTCCTAATCCTGTTCTCCCCTGTTACAGTCCTTGGGAATCTGGCTTTTGTGAACTAAGGCAGAGAATGGGTGGGAACTACCTGTAATAATTTCTTCCCGGTGAAGACCATGGAGAGAGCTGGCCCACCCAGGACCCAGATTGTGATTTGGCCTTCACACACAGATTTCTTATGGCTCCCTTACGACTCGTCTGAAACCATTTCCTCCCCATTCACACTCACCTCCTGCCCTGAAATAATTTATAAAAAAAAAAATTCCAGAAACATTATAATGTTGGCCCCAAAGGATTAATTCTTGTGGTTTTAAAACACCAAAGGCCCCATCACAATCATTTTCAAAAAACTTAAAGATACTCTGTCACAGAGACAGGTCAGAGTTTTGTCCTACTCTCTTACTTAACAGACCAGAGGGTGGCGGTTTCTCACAAAGAAAACATCTGCTGCAGTGACCATGAAATGCCAAAGTTTTAGATCCTGTGAGGAGGGAGAACGGCAAAAAATTATTATTGCAAGCCCAGACCTCAGGAGGCCAGGCCCTGGGACTGACTTCAAAGTACGGAGAAAGGAGAGGAGAAGAAGAAGTCATTGATTTCCAGGTGGCGCCTTCTCCAAGCTCAAGAATGGTCGATCTCCGTGTGCAGGAGGAAGCCAAGCCAGGAGGTCTGTATGGATGAAAGAGGAGCTGCTGACAAAACCCAAGTCTGAAAATGAAGGATTAAGGTGAAAACAAGATTAGGTGACCTGTGAGGAATATAGAGACACTGTCTGACTTTGCCAGAATGGGTTTAGTGAAGTCACAACCCATCTGGTCTGGAACTTGGCAAGGAATGTGAATGGCAACCAGGACTCCCTCAGGCCTTTCATCAGCAAAAGAAAGACCAGGGAAACCTGTGGACTCGCCTCGGAACAGGCAGGAAATGGCATGACAGGGGACATTAAGAAGGCAGAATTATAAACTGGCAAGCTCAAAGTGCCCACCGCATTCTCAACAAGTTAAAATTTGCCCTTCCAATCCTCTGTGAAAAGCTGTGGCCGCTGGGGGAAGGTCCTGAGGACTAGAGAAAAGCAAATGTCACCCCTATTTTCAAGAAGAGGCAGATGGAGCATCCAGAGTACTACAAACTTGTCAGCCTCCTCATGATTCCTGGGAAAGTGATGTGGCAAACAATCCTGGAAACCATTTCTAAACATATGAAAGCCAAGAAAGTGACTGGGAGGAGTCAGAATGAGTATAGACAGAATTGGGACTGTCCATCCTGGAGCAGAGAAGGCTCAAGGGAATCTTATCAATGGGTATAAATCGCTGATGGGGCATGTAAAGAAGATGGAGTCAGTATCCCGTCCTGTCACTAAGCTCCCCAGAGAAGAGGCAATTGGAACAAATTGAAATACAGGACACTAAAAAAGCCACTTTTCTTGAGAGGGTGTGTAGTGGTTTGACCTCGGGAGGATGTCAGGTGCCTACCACTCCACTCTATCATTTTCCTCCTCAGCAAGACAGGGGGAAGAAAATCACATGAAAAAGAACTCGTCAGACAATTGAAAGACAGTTTAACGGAGTAAAAGCAAAGGCCACACACGGAAGCAAAGGCAAACAAAAGATTCATTCTCTGCTTCCCATCAGCAGGCCTTGATGAAGTGGGAGCACTGCCCAGCAGTACCCAAACACTGGCAGGTTCTCTGCACCTTTCTTTCTGCCAGTGCAAAGCCCAGCCCTGTGACAGCTGCTGTGGGAAAACTGACTCCATCTCAGCCAGACCCAGCTCAAGACTTGTCAAACACTGGTAGAGGCTGCCCACAGGAGTTGTGGGGTCTCCACCCCTGGAGCTACTCAAAACTTGACTGGATGAGTCCCCAAGCAACCTGGTCTGGCTGACCCTGCTCTGAGCTGGGAGCTGGACCAGGGCATCTCCTGATGTGTGTTCCTGCCTCAACTGCGTTTGTGTCTCAGATAGAAAATCCTATTGAGAAATGGTGAATAGATAATCAAGCAGAGTATAATGTTAGCACACACTTCAGCAGTAGCTGGAGAGAAGGGTAAAACATTTCGTCCCTGCTAAAGAAGAAAAGTATTTGCTAAATGTTTTTCTTTTAATAGAAAACCTCTACAGAATGTGACAGAGGAACTGTTGACTCTATCAAAATGCTTGATTGGTAGAGAAAATACAAAAAGCTGAGTCAGATTCTGCTCTACTTCCATCTTTTTCACGCTCTCAAAAGCTTTGGGACAACATTAATTTAGATTTAACTTTTGTGAGGGAAGTCTAAGTAATTAGCTGAGCCACAATACCCAGAAATCTCTTGTAAAGTTTGGTTTCAGATGTAGTTTTTGTGGCTGAAGTCAATGCCTCAACCCACTGTTCAGATTAAGTCCTTTAAATATCCCTTAAATAAGATTCTTTAGCTATTCAGCAAAGAGGAAATCCCAGTTTTAAAACTTCAGCCATCTTTTAATCTGTATATTTGTAGATACTGAATTACCTTTGTCAACAGTTTTTGAAGAAAAAGAGACTTTCATGGCTAAATTTCATAAAGTTTTGACCTTTTCCTAGTATTAATTGTAACTATTAGATCAACTCCAAATTATTTGTCTATTATTCTATTCTTAAATCAAAGACATTTGCACCAAACACCCCAAGGTCACAGGAAATCCAAGCTAACTTTGTTCTACACTTTGGTTTCTTTTCTTTATCTATGTTAGCTCTCTGAAAATAAAAACACAATATGGCAAGCAAAGCACATTTTAAAGCCTGCCCTTACCTTTCAGACAAAGAACTGTCATGCAGCACAACAAAGCTGTACAACTTATAGTTTGGAGGAGCAGAGAATATTAGGGTTTACAGTTCTAAGATATTTTTGGCCCATTCAGAAATCTACAGTTTTTTGAAAAATATTCTTTTTTGTGCTTTTGAAAACCACGTCCACAGATTGGTATGTATTTTGGAAGGACTCAAAACCCAGGTGAAAGGGAACAACAGAAAAAAAATCACCTGGCACGGTTCTCTTGAAGTCAAAGAAGACATGACATTTTCCACCTGTTGAGGGTATGACCCAATAATAACAAATACAAGATATGCAAATGTTAATTTTCAGATGCAAATAGGTTTAGATGAGCTTGTGATGCTGCCAGAAATATGGCAATATAAACATACATTCATATTGAAGTATAAAATGCTGGAAAAAAAGACATTTTTTGAGACAATGGAGAAGGAAAAAGGAAAATCTCAGAATGAAAACACAGTTAATAAGGCAGCTTCATAGTATAATGGTCAGATTTATTTTTCCTATGAATTTATCCTTTAGCTGCTGGCTGACTTAATTTTTCCTAGTGGAGAGCTTTTCCTTCACGACTGCTTTCTTTTGGAACTGATTTGAAGTTCACTAATTTGAAAAACAAACTCTAACTTGACAATTCATAAATATTCCCTCAGAGTTATTTCTAGTTCAATATGTGCTGAACTTTGCAATGTTTATCAGCTGTTAAAATTGATAAAAAAGTGATGATTAAAGCAATGATGGCATTGCGCACCCAACGAATGTGCTTTCTGAATGAATAAACATACTGTGCATTCACCTAAATGCATATGGGTGTGTATATAGGTTATTTATATAGTATTCCATGTGCAGTTCAGAACACAGTGTTCAGCAGAATCCATTTCTGAGGTTGTCAATCAACAGCTCCCAGTCTGAACACAATGCACCTCAATTCTGTGGAATGATATTTAAAAGAAACCATTCCCTCCGACAGCCTGGCTGCTCTTTGTGTCGCTGCTGCTATCCTGAGGCGTGCTTCATTTGAAGCATGAAAAAGAGGAAGGAAAAGCCCCCTCCAAACATTTTGATTTACAGCAAGGAAATAGACTGTCATGTTGGAGTCTCCCATAGCTCCACAGAGGGCACATGGCTGGCGAGATGAAGGGGCTCATTTGTTTATGGCACAAGACCAAGCCACAAAAAAAGGGAGGGTCCAGAAGAGATTGGAGTATTTCATGACTGGCTCTGACTCGTGCACACTTTTCCCCTACATCAAAACATAAATGGTACACTTAAAAACCACGAGACAAGAAATACTGAAGAGGAAAGCGTGATGCTTTGACACACCGATGAATTAGCTTCTCATCTGCACAATGGCTGCGCTGATTTCAGCAAGGAATGTAAATTCCAGTGAGGCAGCAGCAGGATCCTATGGCTCGACAAGGTAGTATAGCTACAGATGAAATTGCTGAGGAAGTTCAAAGCCACCTGAGGAAGGGTTTCTTAGCAACAGACCGGATCACGAAAGTAAGAAAGAGAATGTGATATAGCTATTTTTAATGTTACAAACCAAACTGAGGTATTAAGGCCCTTAAAACCTGCATTTTTGCTATGTAACCAGCTTAAATGAAACGCTGGTGCTTTTTTACATTTAAAGATTTTACTGTGTCTGTCTTGTAATTATGCCCAGCATGCAGACGTGTAAGCAAGAATAAACCTCAAGAATAACTATTGTCCTACAAATAAATCATTTCACTCTATTGATTAGTCTTCACAGAAGAAGCTGTAGGGGAGAGGTTTCAAATCACTGGCAATTATAATAGTCCAAATAAAACCCGATTCTTAAGGGAGAAATCTCTTAGCAACTTATCCAGAGAAAACCCCTGAATTATACAGGTTTGGCTTGTAATGCTGTGAGACAAAGGGCCAAAGGGGCAATTCATTTTCATTGGTGACAACCCATAAACTGAACAGTTCTGCAGTAACTTTTCTAGCAGTTGGGAAATTAGTGCAACCTCCCAGTGTGTGTGTGTTTGTGTGTGTGCGCATATGTATGTGTGTTGAATTAATCTGGTCCTGAAGCATTCAGGAAATGTTTATATTATCCATTCCGCTAGTTAATCTGAGGGGGTAAGAAATAAAAATGAATAAAAAAGATGTGGATGGAGCACAGTGAATGCCTGTTTGCTGAGATCACCAGAATTAAAGGTACTGAAAATAACAGATTGAAATGCAAGTTAAAAATACCCAAATAACTTTTTTTTTTCTTAAGAGGAAGAGACATTTTAATGCAAATTGTTCTGTAAAACACAAAAAGCTTTTTAAAAGGAACTTTTGTGTTTCAGGTTTTATGTGGTTTTATTGCAGCAGCTTACTTTTTCATTGCTTCTGAAGCACCTTCTCTTTCTGAAAACTGAGGAGAAGCCTTCAAAGTTGTTTTTTTCTCAGTGATCTCTAGGTCACAGTTTCTTTGGCTCACCCCTCAAGGCTTGCTGCCCCTGAATCATGGTATTACACTGACACAGGCTGATGTCACTGTGAGTTTGCTGGAGCAGAGGAAGCTGGGGAATGAAGAAGTGCAGAGTTCCATAGCCCTGCCTTCTTCCAGGGATGGACCCATTCCCTGAGTAAGAGAAAGTAAAGCTGGAGCAAAATAAGGATTGCTTGGGGAGTCCCGAGT
This sequence comes from Bombycilla garrulus, assembly GCA_013400315.1. Taxonomy (NCBI): domain Eukaryota; kingdom Metazoa; phylum Chordata; class Aves; order Passeriformes; family Bombycillidae; genus Bombycilla; species Bombycilla garrulus. The sequence goes on from VXBU01003664.1 coordinate 584,650, forward strand.
GACAGTGACCTCTCATGAGAGCCCTGGGATAATGAGTGAAGGCAGACCCAGGCCTCCAGCAGCAACTGCTTCAGGACACTGAGCTGTTTTTTGGCACCAATTGCAGCTTCTTCAGCACCTGGGAAAGTGCAGCAGGACCTTAATAACAGGATCACAAATGTCCTTTGTCTCTAGCACTCCAAACCAAAATCCTGGCTAAACCCAACAGCATTTTTGCTTATTAAAGTCCATTCTAGATCCAGTTTCTCTAATTCAAACCATCTCTTATTAATCTAAAAATAATTCTGCCATGGATGCTGCGAGGCAACTAATGCTACTGATCAAAATTAACATTCAGTGATATTACTGAGTAATATGGGTCAAAGGGAATTAAACTTGCAGTGTATTTGCTTTAGAATTTTGTTTTCTGTCACCACGGGGATCACAAAATTTTGTTCTTCATTAAAAAAAATTGTATATATCAGTTCTACAAAAAACTTTTTTGTGCCCACATAAAGTCTGCAAGTTTTTCTCTTACTGCCTTCTAATAATATGTACAATTTCACATCCTTGAGGTCCAAATTTGTCAGAGCCAATGAATGAAAGTGGAAGGTGATTTTGGAAGCTCACACAGTCTACACCTGCTGCAGTGATTTTCACATCAGAGAAATACCAAGCATCAAGAAAGCAAAGATTTTCAGAAACATACGGTTTTGATAAAACTGCATGATAACAGGCAGAAACATTAGTGACAGAAAGTCATCCCAGAAAGCAAATCTGCATTTGTGTAACAGTGGAAAATTCCACATAGAAAGAACATTGCATAGCGTACAAAATTTCAAAGCTCAATAAATATAATTCATTGCTGATTTTTGAACATTCTCTGAAAAGATACACATTCAAATTTCCAATGGATGTCTGAACAAGGAAAAAGACTTTTACCAAAAAGAGAGCAACAAATCTGTGAGAAAGGTTCGAACTTTTAAGGGTGAATAAAGTTTTTGTTAAAGTCTGGGATTTAATTCCCACCCACCTTATGTTAAAAAGAACAAAATGATTTGTGTATTCACAAAAGTAAAACAATTCTTATAAAGGGAAAACCAAGAGAGGAAGAAGACTTGGAGGATTTTCTTCCTTTCTCACAGGAAACTACCTCAGGAATCTCTTACTTCTTCCCTTTTCCTAAAAAGAACAAGTAGAAGGCATTTTTTCCTCTCAGACTTCCTCTGAACAGTTTCTCACAAGCAAACCTCTCTGCATATGTCTTTGAAGGTGAAGAACCAGTTCCTCATAGTGTTTAACAAATGATCTGAAAAGCCTCAGTGCTCCTCAAAATGGATTTTAAAATACTTTGGATGAATGTCACTTTGAGATAAAAAAAAAAAAAAGAGGGTGTTTTGTGTGCAATGATGATCCCTATGTTTAAGGTTATAAGTGTTTAGTCAGCAAGTAGGACAGGAACAGAATTGACTTGAACAGAACTTGACATGGGAAGTCAGATGTATGTTGAAGTACAATCCTCACAACTGAAACACTGGATCAGCTGGGTTTCAGTTACAGGTGCTCATCAAGCCCTGTTTTAGTTTCTAGAGCTTATTTTCCATGATGAAGCCATGTTTTCAAATCAGAGCTTATTAGGAAAACTAAGACCTTGCATGCATGATTTCTGTCTGTGCAGTGGGTACTGAGAAAGTTAAATGCAACTGAAAAAGGATGGGGACAAAATCTTTGTTTAGTCTGTAAATACCAAGTGCATCACCTTTAGGATGACATTAAATGCAACTGAATGTGAAAGCAAAACCTGCCAATGAATCTTCAGACTCTGTGTGTTCATATAAGTGAAAGAAAAGTTTGTATCTTGATTCTGCAAAATGCATTCATGGTTTGCTTTAGTTGTATATATGGTCCCACTGGCTCCTCCTCCTTTGTATCCACTGTATTTTAAAATAAAATGGTTTTATAATTCAGTAATTAGGATATTAAATTTGCTTTAAGTACTTAAACTATGCCTTCACTCTCTAAACTTTCAGTCTACTGAGCAGCAAAGGAGAGGTTAATTTTTAGAACACTTTTCTTCATTCTTTTGTTTTGCTTTTTGCATTAAATGTATTTTTTGTCTTGAGAAGATTTTCTGTTTTGCATGCATTAAAAATGTTGCAGCACTGGAAAGAAGAGAAATGGAGAAGGAAAAACAAAAAAAAATGAAGAAGCTGAAGCAAAGCCTGTACAAAACACAATATAGAGCTTTTTCACCTTTCAGACTAGGATTTCTTATAGGAGAAAGGTTACAAAGAAAACTTTTAGCATAAATATCTCAGCACACCAGTTGATAAGGCAGAAAATTCAGGTTGATAATATTAGAAGTAATTTGTATGCCTCATATTCAGTGAGGAAATACACTAAAATCAAAAAGCCACAATGAGAATGATAAAATTGAAATAACCTAACTACTTATTGCACAAAAGAAAAATTAGATCTTCTGCTATTTTGAAAACTGCAGGTATACACAGAAAGGGCTGAACTTTGAACATTGGGTCTTGTTCAGCAGTTATCGTATTGTATTTATTTTTAAACTCAGAGAAGATGAAAACTTTCCCAAGGCTTCTTTCAGGAATTGTGCCCTCAGTGAGAATCAGAGGCTCTGCTCTTCCTCTCTGTGCAGCTCCCTGTGCCCTATGATAGAACCGATAATTTTAGAGTTCATTGCAGGGCTCAGTTTGGCAGCTGAATTGGCTGCTGGATGCAGCCCTTTGCTATTCATTTAACAGTCTGCAATTTATATCTGAAATTCAGAGAGGGAGAAATGGGTACTTTTGAAGCTCTTTAGGTTCAAGACATGCTTGCACAGAAGACAAACTTCTTCAGAATCAATATTTGAGAATGGCTTTCATAATTCAGAGATTCATTTTATACCTGGTTTTAACTATCTAAAACTTTGATGTCAAGATACATTCCTAGAAATATTTAAAAATGGAAGCAGAAAAGTTCCTGAGGGGGAATTCACCCCACATTAGTACAGTGTTAGGGAGGCCCTTGAGAAACTTTGGTCACCTTTGGTTGACCTTGCGGGGCAGCCATGGGTGGTGCCGCCTGATGAGGCAGAGCCAGAACCTGCCTTCCAGGTGAGCGCCAACCTTTTCGAACAGCAAATGGGCTCTGGTTTAGACTCAGGCTACTCCAAAACCTCTTCCCCATCCTAAAATGCATCACACCGAATCCTCAGGACAAGCTGCTCTTGCACAACTCTGATGAATTGTCTGGAAGATGCTCTTCTGTTTTTGCTATTGTGAGAGCACACTCAAACCAATTCTATATGCCTAAAGTTAGGTGAAATTAATGCTGTTTGGCACTGGAACAGCTTCCATTTGCCAACATTTTTCTGTATTGCAAGACCCATTTTTTCCTTTCTTTTAGCCTGGAGGAAGGTTAGAAATGGTATGGTTGGAATAAGATTAACTGGCAGCAAGCTGGCAAGCTTTTTACAGTGTTTGTGTTTGTGTTTGTGTTCTTGCTTTTCCTTCTTAAAAAAAAATTAAAAATCTGCCATTCAAGACATAATGAAAGTATTAGAGGAACATTTTTCAGTGGCAGAAAGCCAAATATCAGTGAATTTCACTAAAAGCTGAATACTTGTTCTTCAGATGTTTTAAACTCTTTATTTAAACACATTATCAGTCAAGCTAAAAGGTGTATGTGAAATGGTGAAGAAAGAGGTAATAGAGGTAATAACCTGCTACTTGCTTCATTTTTAGATGAAGAAATCCATACCCTCTGCTGGCAAATAAAGAAGCCAAACAACCCAAAACCAACCCATCAAGCTTCAGTCTGGTACCCTATGAGATTGAAAGTGAATCCCTATTAGACTACCTATGATATTCATAATAAGCACACCAAGAACCAAGAAATTTAGACTTCTGATTTGCTCCAAAATGGAATTTCTTATATGAATATTTTCAGAGTTGATGATAAAACTTTCAACAATATTGAACTCTTGAAGGAAATAGGTCCTACTTATGGAAAATTCTTTTCCTAATGCATGACACTCTGAAGGTGGAAACAGTAGATAAATACCACCTTAATGGAAGACTGCAGTAGAATCTCTTTGATTTTTTTGAGTGTACGAAACTTTTTTGACCTAGTCCATTATGGGCTTAGGAAACTTTGATTGTTTAAAACTTGGATATCTTAAAGCAAAATGAACAAGCTTATTTGGGTCTCTTAGTTTTAGTAAAAATAACTGTAAATCTCTTGTTACATAATTTACGTTAATATTTATCAACTCACACTGTAGAATTTTTAAATAATCTTGAGGGAAAAAAAAAAAAGCCAACCTTTTTCTGGAGAGTACCAGAAGAGTCTGATAGGATCTGGATTCCTTAAGAGATTGTGGATAGAGGGAAGACCCTCTCTGCCCTTGTTGCACTTGGGTACAGTGCCTGCCTGCCAGGCAGCAGAAATCCTCCATCACAGGACAGACCAGGAAATGAAGGAAATCCCCAAACAGCAAAGGTGTTCCTGCCTGCTTTCCTTGCTTCTTTTTCTGCTGTTTTGATGGATTTCTTCAAACTCACATCCCGTTCTCCTTTTCTGTCAAAAGCTTTTGGATTAGGGATTTTTCCTTCTCTTTCCCAACATTTTGGGGCAAGCATATGGAGAAATGTATGACTCTAACTTATATCTGTATGAAGAAATTAGGAGAAAAATCAGTGAAGTTAATGATTGTCAAAACCTGAAAGGAAAATAGAGCATCTGAGGTCTGTCCACAAGAAGTCAGGTGCATTGACATTTCTGCGACCATAATGTTCTCATAGCTTAGTGTTGACTTACCATTTTTTGTCAGGAGATGGGGAAGGGAAGGAAGAGGAAAAGTACCTGGAACACTGTAACCAGGGTAAAATCCATTGATTTTCTTCTATTCAATCAACCCAGCAGTGAGGAAGAGCTGGGGGAAGCACATAAACTACCATTACAGAACAAGTGTCATTGCACTATTGTCAGCCTCCCTGTAGCCTGTTAATCAGAAAGCCAGATAAAAATTCCTGTGTGTACAATAAACCACAAAATACTGCTTAGTTATTTCTGGTATTTTTATGTAGCTACAAGGAAAAACCTCATTGCCCTAATTAATATTTCTCTTTAGCATGTATTTATGTAAAAAGGAATAAAAAAAAAATCCCTTGAAATTTTCTTCACTCTATATCAACTCTGCTTTCTGTGCAGACTGGCATTCTCTAGAGAGAGAGAACATTTTCTGCCCCTCAGCTTGCACAGTGAATTTCAGTTATGGTGGTAATAAATAATACTATTTTCTTAAAGGGATGTAGTGATGCAAGGTACATGCATGGGTCATGCACAATGACACAAAGGAATACCCAGACAGGCCTGAAGTGTGGTGCTATCATCAGGGGTAATTCCATGAGCAAACAAAACCCCCATGGGAAGCACGGACTACAGTGCAGAAACCACCAGCCCTGCATGCAAAATGAAATTAAAGAGACAAGTGCAGGACAGCCTTCCGAAAACAATGAAATAGAGAGGGTCCTGCTATGCCTGACAAATGGAATGAAGTTACAATAATTCTGACAAATTCATACTACCCTTCATTTGCATATGCTTCAGGAACAGATATAATAACGGCTAATGAAAACAGAAGTTAAAATGACCCTAACAATTTAGCCTGCCCAGAGTCTAACCAAACACTGAATTAATAAGGAATAACAGTGACTAAATGGATTTAAATCTTTCTTTCCTCTTAGAAAGAAATTACAAATTCTAAGTAATCAGGGAGCAATGTAATAATTAATTTCGTGCATTTTGAATGCACTCATCTTTGCAAGCCACAGAAGCCAAAAAATTATGGTCAACTTATTCACTGTGGTATTAGTTATGGTTGTTGTGATAGGACCTAGTGATTAACCAGCTGTGTGTGTGACTGTCTTTGTGCTGGGCAGGATGCAAACAAGTGGCTGGATAAGTGTCTCTCCAGCAGGACTCTAATCCACGGTAACCCAGTGGATGCAACATTAGATTCTGCCCATCCCTTTGTCCAGAGCAGCTAGCAATGAATGGCAGCAAATACAATCATAGTTCCCAGGGTATGTGAGGTATTGCTAGGCATTTCCCCCTCTTTTAATTTTGGCAGAGGGGCAGAAATGGATAGGGAAGAAGCATAATAATTATCAGAGAAATGGTAAGTGGAATGCATGGGAAAAGACTCAAAAGAAAGACAAGAAAGTGAGCAAGAGAACAAAAAGTCAGATACGGGATTTGTCTCAGCTGGTGAGATAAGAGGAAGGCTGGAAAGGAGAGATCAGAACAATGGTCATGGAAACCATCAGGTCTAGCCAGAGACTGATGAAGTAGTGAAAATTTAGCATCTGGACTGTCTCTTTGCTCATCTATTTCCTTTCTCTTCCAAGAAAAGCCCCATGCAAAGAGGCCCTAGGATTCAGATAAGAATCCGTTTTATGAAAAGGTCCTTCAGCTAATGATTCCAGGCCTCATTCCTAACAGCATGGAGTCCCCAAGGCTTCTATTTAAAGTCAGCAGGAGAAGTAAGTGCTCAGTAGTTCCGAAAAAAAAAAAAAAGAAAGAATAGAGGTCAGACTCTGTTCTTTGAGAGTATCCACAGCAGAAATGAAACTGAATTCTCTTGACTATAGTTTAATATCAGAATTTTTAATAGACTTTGAAAATAATCTTTCTTGGTATTATTTCTTCCCTTCTAACTGCTTTGTGGCCTATGGTCCCACTCAAGCTTTTTAGGCTGTCATCTTTTTTAATGTTTTTTTTCTTGTTCAGTACTGTATCACTGTCATTACAGCAGAATTGCCAGATACCTGCAATAAAACATTTCAAGCCAGGAGGAGAAACAACCCTCTGAAGAGCGCATATGAACTGAATATTATCTTTGGTCTCAGTAACGCCGTTATTCCCTGAGAACACTTTTGTGACTTCTGGAATAAATTTTTCCTTTTTGTGTTGAGTACCTGCTGTCAGACTGTCCAAGTACCTCTGCAGACAGCTCCAGCACTGAAGATTTCCAGGGTTTCCCAGTAGCAGCTTTCACTATGGTCTGCCACCTCATGCAGCAAATTTTCTTAGCTGTGCAAGTCCAAAGAGAGACTGTCAGCAATGGAGTCCCATTTTTTTCTCCCTTTTAATTAAATAACTTCATGCCTTTGCACCTGTATTCCCATGGGTTTCATAACTTATAATAAATATTGTTCTGTCTCCTCCTCATTTACAAAATTATCAAATAATGCAAAAAGAGGATTACTTTATTGGATTGCATTGGCCTGAGTATGTGAAATGCCCAAAGTCAGTGACCACTGAAATCAAAAGAAGGCTGAGTTCTCAGTGTTTTGTAGATTATTTTGGTGAAAAATAATTTCTTTACAAAATTGAACTGGTCAGGTTTTGTTTGAGGAACTGCCTAGCTACAATGATCTGTCAACACAGCCTAGGCTTGCTTGATCTAAAATTTTTAGGTTTTTGATTCTAACAAATTGACACTTGTTCACTGTTCATCTGTGATGGTCTCCTGAGATACGTCTGACACAGAGTTTTTAATTATTCACATCAGTTTCTAAACCCTACATTTATGTACAAAGTAGTAACTTACCTCAATAGAGGATGAAGCCATGCTTCAACATCCAGTTTCCCCTGGTATCAGGGAGACCAGGATTCCACCCAACATCTTCATCAGCTCCTCTAAAATAGACAAATGTATATAAATAAATATATAAATATTTTATTATAGATTTTAGTTTTTATTATTTTATATTTTATTATAAATAAAATAGATAAAATACATAAACGTATAGTTATATGCTGAACAGTTTCTTCCACTATTTCCAAAGAAACCGGACATTGTTCATTGCATAAATGGTTGCCAGCTGTTTATTACTATCAATTTTTAAACAATCAGGATGGTGCTTTCCATGTTGGCATTCTGTCTTAAGATTTTTTTTGCTTTTTTTTGTGGTAAAGATCGGGGAGCAATCTCCAGGGCAAAAAAGCCCAAACAAGCACATGACCACACTCAGCTTCCTCTTCTGAGAAAATTAGTACATAATTTCAGTTTACTCATATTAAAATTTCTGGCATCTTTTCCTTTGGTGACTTCCCCATTGGTAACTTCTGATTTCCAGGTTCAAGATTCTGCCCTGAAAGAGAAGAGATTGGTGCTGTGACTCGGATGGAGAACCAAACCCACTACAAGGGGGAGTACCTCTTGTATTTCTCCTGGCTCCAACTTTGCCTCAGAAAGCATAAAGGAGCAAAATATTTTATTCAGACTCAAGTAAAAGGAACAGAAGCTCTGGACAAAGCAGAAAAACAGTGGATTAGTTATTTAAGGCGGAAAATACTGGTCCTGAGAAAAAATTAGGAAAGCCAGAAATGAATGTCAGCATGGAGGAAATACTTAATAATTATATAAAGCCTAAAATAATTACGCTATCACATCCAAAACCAATGCAAGGTTATCCTATTAATTCCCACAG
>VXBU01003664.1:593161-641414 GCA_013400315.1 Bombycilla garrulus
AAAAAAAAACAATGGAAAAACTATCTTCTTCCTGGACTAACCAAATGAAGTCATATTTCTCAGCAGAAGTTCTTAAAGGCCCAAATAAAAGTAGCACAACATTCAGAAGAACTGATCAAACCCAACATTACCTTGTCTGAACATCATCAAAGCTAAGGTCATATCGAACTTTCTTAAATATGTATATATTGCACGATCTCAATCATCAACTTCAAAAGAGTACTCGGTACCAATCTGCATCTTTTCAGGTTGCTCATGAGAGAAATTTTGGACTTTACTCGTAATGCTCTCAGAATTGTTACCTGAAATTGCTGATTTGGAAATACACCTTGGAAGGAAATGTGTTTGTGTTGCCTAAGAAAACAGTCATGGCAAGCGGACATATGCAAAAAAACACTAAATTAATAAACTTCACTTCATAAACCAGGTCAGAAACATGATCTTAAACCCATGAAGAAATTAAAAAAAAACCCACCAGACTTGTCAGCATCACCAAATTACTGGAGTTTTACAAACAGTGCATGCTTCTTACATCCAGAGCTTTTAAAACTGTGTATTCACATAATTAAACTGGAGTATATGTACATCCCATGTGATTATGGAATAAAATATGATCATGTGAATATAAGCCCCAAAAGCAGAGAAGCCAAATAGGAAATACTTCTTCCCCTCTCAGTGTTTCACAAGACCTTGTGAATTCAAGACACTTTTGCGCTTGGGAACAGAAATTTATGGTTAGTTAATATTAGAGATTCACAGCTCTCATACAGATCTCTTCTTTTTAAATGCATGATGGCTGCTACTAAATTATAATAACAAGAGACAAAATGAAGGTTTGGGCCAATTTATTAAAATAATTTATCTTAGTTCATGGTAAACATTCTAATTTTTGATGCCATTTATTTCCTTTGTCCGAGCTGACCCTGAATGTTCTGATCTCTCACTGCAAAAGCACTGCCCCATAGATTGCAATGAAATGTTCATGAAACACTCTCAGTAATATCTGTGCAGCTGTTTAATTGCTCATTTGCCAGCATGGAAAAAGCTCAGTGTCAAAAATTTCCATCTAAAATGCAAACTTCAAAACACTCTAAATCAGATGATAATCGTCTTTACTGATGCTTAAGGTGCAATAATTTTTAACCAGACAGCAATGACATTATGCAAAATAACGTGAACTTGGGAGTACTTGAAAGAAAGAATTACACGAACGTGAAAAGCTACAAGAACTGTTAGAAATGCACACAGACCATCATCTCACACCACAAATCGGAGCCAGAATGACAATACCATAAATTAAAACAACCCTCAAGCAAAAAACTAACAGCCAGGAAATGAGAAACAGATTTAAAACAGAGAACAGAAACCAGAAAGCATGACCACTAATGAGATTCTGCACAACACTTACAGTAACAAAGGAGGTGACAAACGATAGCAGAGATACAGTATTAATAAGAAGTTACAAATTATATTTCCTGTTTACGCTGTCTTTCACCTTTCATGGGCACCTAGAAATTGGAAAGGGGGTGTACTTTCAATGATCTCTCACTTTAGAGGGGTGAAAAGCTGGGAATGGCATGAAAATCCAATTGCAGCGCATCTCACAGCTGGAAAGGGGAGAAAAAAAGCAAGCTGATATAACCTGCAGAATTAAAATAACATTATAATGCATAAAGTGATGCCCAGCCGGTACAGGAATAATGACTTCAACTCAGATTACAACAGCCAATTTAGTGTAAATATACTACATGCTAATGTAGTGTCATACTCATTTCCTCTTCCCCCAGTGCTGCTCGTATTAAAGGCAGGATTCCCATATTTCAGTCCAGGATTTCTGCCCAGATAATGCAAACGCAGGGAAATTGATGCATCTGGGATACCTCAGAGCGACTGCACACATGAAATACAGATAACCTGTTTGTGAGAAAAGTCAGGCCTGCTGCACATGTTCCATTAAGCCCAGATCTTGTGGAGCCCAGGAGATTCTGAGTCGTGCACAGAGCCCCATTTCAGCCTGTGTGCTGTGGGGCCAGCGCGTCCCGAGCTCCGCGTGTACGTGCTCCTCTGGTGGTCTGCACAAGGGCCGTGGATGCATCCAGAGTTGTGACATCCCCACAGCCTGCCCAGAGCAGTCAGGCTGCTGGAGATCCACAAATCCTGGGCAAGGAGTCAAAGCCCTCAAAGAGGCCATATGCAGGGAAATATGGGCATAGACAAGGCTGTCGATCTCCAGACTGGGGGAGTCAGAATGTAATTTTGCAAAAGACTCATCTAGACAAGGCTGGTGAAGCAAACAAATTAATAAAATATGAGAAATTGACAGTCTACTAAATAATTAGAAAAAAAATACACCCACAGGATGTAAACAGAAACCTTGAATGACCTGACTTCTGCGTAATCTAACAATACTATGGGCATTGCTCAGGCTGAATGGAATCTTTTAATCTGTGAACTAAGAAAAAAGAAAATGTTCTTGCAACATAAGTTTTCTTATTGTTGGTGCATTGAAGTTTCATAGCACTGCACACAGTCTCCCAAAATGCAATCATTTATGCTCTTAATTTCTTGCCTTCTGCTATCCTAGTGTCTTAGTACACTTGCTGCAGTTTGATAATGGATAATGAAGGTGCACTGCATGTATAACATGAAAAAACACATACATGGAATAACTGAATTTAAAAAAAATCAAAAATATACAACAAATACATAAAATGAAATTAATAAGTATTATGCCTTATTGAACGTATGTAATAGAGAGAGTCTACAAAATAGGAAGCCATAAATGAGATCAAAATGCTTATTATTCTTTAGGAAAAGGAAAGATATTTATGCAGTCAGGTGCTGATACTGAATCACATAATCAGAAGCTTTTTTTTAGGACAGTTAAACCAAATTCATTCCAGTGCAATACTACCTTGACTTCAGTTGTATTGGGGCTTATGAACCAATGCATTTCAATGAACCTAATTGGTATCTATGATAACAGATGCTTTTTTGGAGTACCTTTTCTTTTTCTTTGCCTTTATATTGTGTATATTTCACAGAAATCAAAAGGCCAGGAGTCCTGACTGAGAAAAAAACATAAGTATTTTCTTAGCTTTAATCATGTGTATAAATTCACTATAACAATGGAATTTTTTTCCTCTGTCTTCCCAGATGAGATATTTTCCTAGAGAGAATCTTCCTTTTACATCTTACAAAACCTTTTTAGAATAGAAAGCCCATACTTAATGCAATAAATCTGTGTTTCCTCAATCCCATACTGTACTGAACTTTTGTTCCAAATTAGCAACACCACAACTGACCTTCTGGCACAAAACTATATGCTTTTGCTATCCCAAACCTCTATCTCTACCTTTGGAAGATCTTTGCTATGTCTTTTAATATAAACATCCCTGCATTTTGTTAAAAGCTGATCTTTAGTACTAATGTCTAACCTGAATTATTTTACAGCAATATATAATACTAACTCAGAAAATGGATGGCAACAGATGTTTACCAGGCACAGAAATCTTCCTGAAATGTGAAGAGCATGGACTATATGTGTAGTGTTCTTCTAGTTCAGGATTTTTGCTTGCAACGTGGCCAATGTCCTTGGCCAGGAAGGTGGCCCTCTCGATGTCCTGCAGGCTGGCTTTTGTCAGAGCAGGGTTTGGTTCCCCTCCATGGAGAAACTTGGTGGCTGAGCAAGTGCTTGCTTGGACTATTGTTGCTCCTGCAGGGATGCAGACAGCCTAAGCTTTGAGATGCCCCCCAAAACCCTACCACATTTCCTCCACCCCCAGAACATCCTCAGCTCTAATCCCAAAAGTCTGAGGTAAGAACTGTAGCTGTGTTACAGCCAGACCACAAGAGAGAAGAATATATAGAAAAACACTTCATGCTTGGAGCAGCAGCTTAATTCTATATAATATTTACTGCCATCATAAAATCCTAATTAAATGTCAAACACTGCAGTAGGCACAAGTTTGGGTAGAGTTAGAGATACCGAGGAACACTTTCACTCTCATAATACAGTGACTGGACTTTATGCATTAAGTTGGATGCCATACTCAGCCCAGCAGAGGAACTGTCTAGGGACCCTGAGTTCTCAGAGTGTTATTTTAAACTAAAATCCAAATAAAACAGTTTAATACCATTAGCATTATAAAAGAAAATATTACTTAAGTGCTGTCCTTAACAAAACTTCTTTATGTAGTTCAACACTTGGTTTAGAACTGACATCTCAAAGAACACTCCATATTTTACCCTCACTCTTCACCACCATCTACAAATAATAAAATGCTTACATGTGTGTGTGTTTCAAAAGAAGTTTGTGACTGAATTCAGGCTCTGTGCTTCACACCAAGCCAATGAAATTGAAGCCAGGAGTAGGAAAAGGTCTCTGGGAGGTTCCCACTCCTGCTCTGAGAAGGAATGTACCATGGCTGCTGGGGAACATGTTCTGCTGCTGCTTACAAGCACTGGCAGCAGTGATGATCCCACAGGCCCCCAGCAGCCACTTTGTTACTCTCTGTTGAAACTTAAACTCATTAGTCTTTGCCCTTTCCCTGACAGGTCTTGACAACAATTTATTCTTTCCCTGTTTGCAGCAGCCATTTTAGGTATTCGAGGGCTGTCTTTGCATCTTTCTTATACCTGTTTTCTTCCAGACTGCTCTAGTCTCAAACTGACACTGAACACCAGGTGAGGCTTCAAGCAGCATCCACTGAAGTCAGAAATTATTTTGCTTGCCAGTATTGCTCATATTTTCACAAAACACCCTGTGCTATTTGCTTTTCAAAGGAAAAGTCTATAAACTGGCAGTAGATGACAGAAAATGAAGTTCTCTGAAGTGCAATGATTGTTCCCATATTTTGACTGAGCTGGTCCTTGCAGTAATACCTTGTTTGTGTTTTGGATTTGTATGTTTGAGAACAGCAGCATAAGCAGAGGCATATTCCCTGCATGGAATATGAAGAATTTGCCTGACTTTGCAGATGTTGAATTCTACTTCTCTATTATACATCAAAAATCTTTTCTTCCTGTCATACTGCTGAAGACCGAGCAGAGCCACAGCCACTCTGCCTAGGTTAATGCATGCTATATTCTTCTTCCACCACAGCAGGGTGCCTCTAAGAGACCCTGACTGCTCTCTGTCTGTCCCCTGAGAGCAAAAGAATGTGTCTGTGTGGATTAGAGTGTGGAAATTCACAGTATATGAGTTTCCAGACATGCAGCAGCCTGTTCACCTCCAAAAGCCTCCAAAGCTGAAGAGCTGCCTGAATTAAATTCTCTTCTGTTGCCTGTCCTTAGCTAGGGGAACTTCTGCCCTCTCACTCTTCCTTGTCTTTTCAAAGTGTAAACTTAGATGGCAAAGAGTGAAAAGCCCAGGCAGCAGGCTGTGACCCCAGCACCAGCACAGGAGTCACTCCAAAGGGACAGAGTACACCGCATGCCCCACCTGGCACGGCACCCTCCCCTCTGGAATACCTTCAGAAATTGTCTTAGAGCTTGTATTTCAGCCCTAAGGCAGCATTCTGAGCTCAGCATGTCTTCGGAGGGCAATCACTTGGCAGAGTCTCTGACTTCTCATGGACTTTTCCAACTTCAGTACTGAATGGGGGCCCAAATGAAGATGACTCTAGAGAGGCTTACTGCATCACACTAATGGAAATATCTTCTCTGGAATTCTCACCTGGTCAAATACATTCCAAATCCAGTCCTATGGTGATGTTCACATGGAGAAACAGAGGATTGTAAAGAGTCTGTCCTGCATTAACCAGTGAAAGTACAGAATTTTCTTCACTCAATATTATTTCTTTGGGTAGAAAGCAAGCAAGCAAACAAACAAACCAACCCAACAAGAAACAAACAAACAAACCAAACAACAAACAAACAAAAATATTTTAATTGATTAAAAATATGTATTTAAACTGCTTCTTGGATTCAAAGAGAATTATTGCAAACCAGTTTCTCCCACAACACTTACCAACATACTCAAGCCTATAACCAATAGTGTATATTACATTTCATCCAATGAGATTTTTTAAAGAGATAGAGGGTTGCTAAACAGTTTGAAGTTATTAATCTGTCAAGCACAGAACATCAAAGCCTACAAATATTTGTAACAGCAACTTTTAAACCACAAAGGATATTAAATATACAAGAGACTTGGAAAATAGTGGCAACAGGAAAGAGAAAGCAATGGAAGAGCAGAAATCCATCTAATGATATGTGCAAGCATTTCCACCATAGTCAGAGAATTTAGGTAGACTACTTCTCCAAGTTATAATTAAGTCAGTTCTAATTACTTTAATTTTCAGTTTTTCATTTTAAATTTCCTGCTTACACAAGATGCCAAATTTCAGATGTAATAGCGTGTCCCTTTACATGACTTTAGAACTGCCTTCTTACAGGGAAAATGGACAACATATCTGCAGATACTAGTGCACCACACCTGTATTCATAAAGCTTTCTCCACATTTTTTATTTGTCTACAGTCCTAACATGGAGGAGATGGAGGGAAATGTTGGAAAGAGCTGGAACATGGGACTGTAAATAACTGATAAAAATATAAGAGAGAGCCAAAGAGCATGGAAAGGGACAAGGGAGAATGGAAAAAACCCAGATATTTCCATGAAGTACAAGCTTCTCATCTTGGCTTCACTCCTACACCTAAGAGTCACCACATCTAGTTGCCCCTGGAAGCTTCAGATTTCTGGGTTTTCCATTTATTACATCCAGAATGGTTATCTGGATTTGGGACTTCTCATCTAGGCTTTTTCTCAGTATGAAGTTCTGTTTATGAACTGGATTTTCACACATATTATCCTATTCTTTGTTACATACCAAACAGAACAAAATACGTAAGAGAATGGCCTGTATTCCCAATGACACGTCTGTTACACAAGTGCCAGACTGTCAGGTTTTGCTGTATGAGGTGGTTTATTACTGGCCTGCTGTAATTGCACTCTGCTGTTGTAAATTCCCTTAATCCTCAGAGTGAGATTGGTCATACAGACACGGTCTGTAGTGTTTGAGGAAGGAAAAGAAAATTCTGAAACATCTGAATTACAAACATTAGGCACCTGGCACCTTGAGAAATCCTGCATCTTGCCCTGTGGGGAGGGTAGCACAGATTACAAGGATGGATGGCAATGAGGGAGAGGACCTAGTTAGGAGGAGGTTGACCAAGTGATTGATGCTGCTCAAGCTCTCCAGAATTCTTAAAGCAGCAATAGTTCAACCTGTCCTGGTGAAATTTGCATAGTGCTTTCTCTTTATTCCCAGCAAAAAGATATTGCAGACAAAATATTTGGAGTAAATTTAATCCTTATTCAAAATCAGCATTGCCATAATATCTCAGCACTCAGACTGTGCCTTCAGGCAGGAAGATGAGTGAAGGGTACAGACTATAAATTACACACTCCCCATCTTGGAGACTTTGTGTTTTGAAGGAGAGGTCACAGCATTTGTGCAGGTAAATATTTATTCCAGGAGAGCTATTTTGCTGAGATGTTTTGTTGCTGCATCTTATGAGTCAGACAAAACTTGATTACATATGCCTTCCCTGTGCAAATGGTGATCCATCCTCTCTTCTCCTCTGCATGATTACCAGCTCTTTTTGCAGAGCAGCCCATAGAACTGGCACAATTCTGGGCTTAGGGAACTCCAATAGTGGAGTTCATTTTTAAGTATTCATTTCTTTGAAATATATTTTTAATCAGGCAGAATGCTAAAGAGGGCCCTTAAACTGTACTGTTTTGTGATCAAATGCACCCATAGTTTGAGCACCTCTGCTGCACAACAGATGACATTTCTGTGTCAACTTTTATGAACTCTTTTTGGAATTATCCTCCTGAGTTCATTACAATGTTAAGGCAGAGAATGGAGCTGTTTATGCCAAGAATACCCAAACATATGCATTTATCAGTTGTGTGTTCCCTGCCTTTTTTTCTTTTTGCAATACTTCTACAGTGCTATGCCTCGCCCCTACATTTCCTCTCAGCCTTTCTGTCTTTTCCTTCAATGTGAGTTGGATTATTTTGAATTAATATGATCATAGTTGCTGAGCTCTCATTGTATACTTTTCCTTGGAGCCTGACGGCCTATTATTTAGGATGAGGTTGCTTTTATCCTCAACATTTTCTCCTGTTTGGTATTAACTTCACAAAAGTGCCTGCTTTTAATTGCAAAACTTTTGCTATTTCTATAGCAAGCTGCAGACACTGGAATTCTCTACTCTGCAACGTGACTGTCTGTTCCTTTTCTGCTTGCTGGCTTCAGGCAACAAACACACGAGAATTTCAATTGTATTTTCATGTAATTTTCCTCTGTCTCATCGTTCCAATGTTTCAGACATTAGTTTTAAGACCATATGTTCCTTCCACAGCATAAATACCTTAATTAAGATGTAGGCTTAAAACAATCCCTAAATAGTTTGAAGAGGTCTGAACAGATTTTTTTAATTTAGGCAGAACTTCAAGTTTTTTGCCTAAAAGCTCTCAGGTTTTCTATATCATAAAAAAATAATCAGACAGCATCTAGACTTCATCTCCTTAAAGATTTTATTTTAGACACTGCTTTTAATCTGTTGGCACAGAACTGAATGAAAGAACGTTTTCTAAGAAAATGCTACTCAGTAAAATTGCAGTTTTCCACATTACAACGTGTCACAACCAGGGTTGAGAGAAGCAGTTGTTACCATATGAGCACATGGTTTCTTTCTAAATTTGATGCCTTGCTTCTTAATAATACATACCTTCTTTTGCTGATTTTTGCTTGTCTTCCCCCTCATCTTTCTTGTCCATGTCACTAGACAAGATTATTAGGTCTGATTGAAACAGAACAGAACTTTAAAGTTCATAAAATATATTTCTGCCTAAGCAGTAGTACAGGTTGCAAGACCTGCAGCAATTTCTCAGAAGTTATTGGGAAGATAAGAAGTCAAAATGCTGTCAGACAAGCTTAACTATGTGGAGATGTGAATAGGAACTAATCTATGACAAGGAGGCTGAGAGGCATGAAAGTGTGATCTATTCCTGGCACAATTTACAAAAAACCGCAACCATTTTCTTCAACTATTTGCTAATAGGAGAGTGAACTGTGAAGAGTGAAGATCTGTCAGATACTGAGTTTTTTGCAAATACAAAAATGACAGAATTTTTAAGAGGTAAAATGAAGTCCCAGTGAAATAAATAGATGCCACTAAAACGAGTGGCTACAAATGGAGTCTGACATGGTCCAAGTGAAATGGAGATGTGCTCCCTTTGAATCCAGCTCTCTAGGTTGATCTACATAGCAAGCAAATGGTCAGGTGTCTGAGCTAAATCAAATCTGATGCCATGAATCTGAACTCAGAGATGATTCTAAGGTTTTCTGGTTTCATTTTGATGGTAAGATGAAGCTCACGAACAAATTAACACCTTCCAATTATTGTCCCATTATATTTTAAAAGTTCTTCCTCATCACAAAACAGACAACTTTCTAAAAATCCACAGAAATGTTTCAAAAATAAGGCTTCAATAATTTTCCTTTTTCACAATGTATTTTAATACAATAAAACTATTTAAGGAGCTATTTCAACATTTCTTTGAAATGTGACACTCTGAATCAATTGGATGGCATAGTGCTAACAGCCACCTGTTTTTCTAGAGGCTATTGCTATTTATCTGATGGCCCCAAGATTTTCAGCTCAGTTTCCTCATGCCTTGCTCCATACACTGCATTTTATATGGCCTGAGTAGGGAAAAATAATTCATGTGAGTTCTTTTGCGGGCTGAAGATCTTAATAATGCCCTGTGGCAGGCTGCCCAATATGTGCATTTGCAGAACCATCTGCTACCTGCAGTTCAACAGAGAACATGATTTGGCTAAAATAATTACTTTTTTGCACAGAGACGTGCTCATACAGTTTTTACTGGCTGTTCTGAGGTTTCAGGAACATATATTTTTTTAGTCCTTGAAGAAACTAATTCATTCACCACACCCTTTTCTAGTGGGAGCTGCCTGGCCACATGTTTTCTTAGGCTTTGCATCAAATTAAATATCCAAGGGTAACCACCTGCAGCCTGCACATACGTGTGGTTCATGGCCGAGCATTTAATAAATTCAGTTCCATAAGGAAAAAAAGAAAATCTATGCTACTTGTATGTTGTGTCTCTGTGTTAAAATACAAATGCATCTAGTTCAGACTAGTACTTAAATATCCCAAAGGCAACAAGCAGCTCTTGATATGAGTGACACTTGACTTATGTTTGAAGAATATTTGGACTTTGACTTGGAAGCACTCAGACATAAGAGATGCACTAAAAAGGAAGAGATTCATTTTGAACAGATTATAGAAACCATGTGTGACAGAGTAGAACAAATGTTAAGCACTTGTTTCGAACATAATTGAGAGGGGCACTACTAGTATTTTATGCAAAAAAGCTTGCATAAACAGAAAAATATATCCAGCAGCTTCTACCTTAACAGGTGTCCCACATAGTATGTCAGATTGATGGCCAAAGAAGATACGTGAAATGGATGAAATGGATGCCATGGAATGATCCACTCCCTCATTTTCCTCTGAACTTAAGCTGAATTCTTCTATCAAGCAGTTTCAGTAGCAAAGATTCATTCTGAAGACTAGCACTCCACTGCAAAATGTCGGAATAGTTTGCCTCTGTTCCATACACCAAACCAAGGAAAAAGTTAAGTATCCAATCCTATATACTGTGTTTGTGAAGTTCAGTCCACCAAATCACTGCACTATGCACTTTTTTTTACTGTCCTCAAAAGAACAAAGCTATCACAGAGCTTCACCACCTCTCATCTCTCCGGTCTGCCCATTCAACTAAGCACAAGGTACCACACCTTGACATGAAGTTGCCATTCATTTCAGATCCAGAATTGCTGTGTTAGTGGTTGCTTTTCTGCCAAGTCGTCCCCCTTTGCTGCCTTGAGCTTTAATGTTGATTAGAGCTCAGCTGAACACTTCAACTCTAGTTGGCTCCAAGAGTGAAAGTATGCTAAATAAAAAGGACAAAACCTCTGAACCCAGCTTTTGCTTCTCCTGGGTAGCAAAAATTGTTGTCCTGCGCCCAAGAATAAAATAGGCTAAATTATAACAGATATGCTCGCTGGGGGTTGCTGCTCATCCCTGCCTCTCTAGCTGAAGTGACCCTGCATGCTCTGACCTATGGCAACAGAAGGATGCTCACTTTTACAGGACTCCAGCAGTGATGGAGGAAGAAGCAGGTTCATGGTTGCTCTTCTGCAGAGGCTTTCCTTGAATTCATCTCCTTTTGCGCATCTCAGAAATTCCAACACTAGTGGTTACTGGGCTCAGCAAAAGTGTTGAGGTCTATTCAGCAACACCTTTGAACTCTGTAGACTTTGTTACCTCTACATCTTAGGCCAACAGAAGATCTCTCATACATGAGCAATCAATGCCCAGCAGTCTGTTTGAGCCGTAAAAAATCAAAGAAAAAGCAAACTCAGAAATTATGTTTTTCTCAGATAATTCTGAGAATCTGAATCGACCAGCTGCCTGATTTAGTAAGAGGAAGGAGCCCTACTTTCTAAAGCACAGACACTGGTTCTCAGACTGAGTTAAAACCTACAACCTCCTTGGAAGTTGCAACACACTCAGTATCACCTGTTTTGAAATTGAGATGTAGTGTAGTTGCATTTTTTTCTCTTGAAGCAAGAACAGCTATTGATAAATAAGGGAAATCAGCCACTGCGACAAAGTCATAGACTGACTCCAGTATGTGTCTATTCAGCAGTAACTTATGAGAAAGCTTCAAGAATGGAATTCTGATCTAAACTTATTAGGGAATGCTACTGGGCTTTTATTCTGCGCTACGGTGTTGCTTTCTGGTCACCAAAGCCACTACACGCTCAGGACAGTCCACAGGCTGGACTGGTTGTTTTTTAAATGATGACATAAGACTGTGAAGTGTAATAGCCCTAATGGGCAACAGCAATGAGTGTGGAGGGTAAAGAGAATTGATTAGCTGGTGGGATACCAGTAAATACAAAGTGCTTAATCACAGGTGGATTCAGCACCTTGATCTCCCAATCAATAGCACTTGCAGGTTCAGAGACATGAGGAAACCTTGGGTTTAAAGTGAAGATAAAAGGTACTATCTCTTTGTTATTTCTGCAATGTTCTATACTTATATATCCTATTTCATCCTAGCTGTCCAAAGGCTTTCACAGTTTTTTAAATGAAGCAAACGCTTCACCCATTTCAGAAAGAAATTATACAGCTGCTCAGCTCCCAAGAGTAGCCCAGATCTGGGAATCAAAAGGGCATCATACCTCCCTGTAATGCTGTGATTAGAGAAAAAGGGATTTTGATGTTTCAACCTAAACAAGCACCTAATTGAGATGGAGGCTAATTACCCATAGCCTGGCAGAAATTGTACAAAGTTTCCAAATGGGCATGGCACCAACATGTACTGTGAGAGATGCCACCTTTAACATCCATCATTACCTTCAGTAATCAGGAGCACAGTAAAACCTGCAACTGGCCTAGGGAGGAATGAGCTAGAAAGAGGCACAGATTTTTCCTTTGGGCTAGAGAGGAAAAAAAAAGAAGAATAAAACCCATACACAAGGCTTATGTTTCAGCCAGCAACCACTGAGCTGTCCCTGCTGTGAACTGATAACTGAGACTGATAATAAATGTAGCCTGACTCTATCAGCTGTACAGACTTATTGTGCTCGGCTGAAAATAGAAATAAAATCAAGTAGTGCCACGGAAGGACCAAAATGGATTCTCAGAATTCCGAGACCCCTGTGAACTTTGGCCATTTGGTTAATAGAAATCTTGGATGCAGACCATCTCAGGAGAGGCTTGAAAAACATAAATCCTGATGAGCATAGCGCTGGCTTAAGTCTCAGGGTTTTAATTTCATATCTGTAAATGTTGTTTTGTTGACTTTAGGACTGAAAAAAAAATAAATACCAAAGCAATATTGCAATGTAGTATTCAGCTCTAAACCCTCCACTGGAAAACGAGGAGGGGAGAGGTTATATTTCTGTAAGGATTTTTAATGCTATACCTTTTCTCTGTTCTTGTCATATATTGTTACAATTTTTGGCAAGCAACAAGCAGCTTACCCTTAGTAATTGAAAGATATTTTCCAACCTCAAGCTGACTGCCTGCTGCCACATCTGATCTTGTGCTGCTGCTTGCGCTTGTGAAATGAAAGGGCTGGGAGACAAAGAGCCTCAGCCATCTTGGAGCTGGGCTTCAGGAAGCTGCTTGGGAAGTTGGAATTCAAACAAACAGCCTGTCCCATCTTAAGTCTCTCCTCTGTAGCTTAACACTGCCTCTCAGAGCTGATAATAAAGCTATGGGAGATTTCAACAAGTGGCAAGTTCGCAATTGCCCCAAGACTAAAAAGTAAGAAAAGCAATACATTTCTTCTCGCAACTGCTTTTTTTTTATTTTATTTTTTTTTGTAACTTCATCCCAGTGTGTTCCTAGTGGTCTCCTGCAGCTGCTTCTCCCATTGTCTCCCATTGTACCATTTACCATCTTCCACAGGTTTGTGCTCTTATCAACAATCACCAAGCATTTTCCATCTCTCCTTCACGTAAATCCCCACAGCCACATTGTATTCCTACAGGTGGTGAAAAAGCTGTGTTGCTGAGTGCGACGTTACACATGACATCTCCAGAGCCTTTGGAGCTTTGAGGCACAATCTGATGGCATCACTGAGGGCATTCGAGGCATCTGATGCCTGCAGAGCCAAGACAATGGAAAATGTTAAGACAGAGACTGGAAAAAACAGAAAGAAATAACAAAAAAAGTGGCTATAAACAAACAGACTAAAATTAGGGGTAAAAACAGAGGGAAAAAAAGTGAAAGAGAAAACCATTCTTTTACCATGGAAACTGTTGGTGCTACATATAGATAAGGGTCTGACAGCTTTTCCTTTTTAAATCCCCTATTTACAGGGATTATGTAGATCAGATGTGGAAATTCTCTGAAATATGGCTTACAAGGTCTCAGGGAAAAAGTCTTAAAAATAAATTTAACTCTTTCATTCTTAAATTAAGAGCTATGTAACTAAAAAAAAAAAAAAAAAAAAAAAAGCCAGAACAACTTAGCATGTTCCTTGAGTTTAAGTTAGATATTTTGCTTAATAATCTAAAAAATTTCTCCACTGTATCTGCAGATAATTCCATCTATTCAGGTTCTTCACATGAGTTCAAACTGCATCTATTTTTACTTAAAGAGGTAGAGACAGACAGACATCCAGTTGTATTTTTCTTTTTGGGCACTATGCATTTCTTGAAGATGGAAGAGGAAGGTAAGAGTTACTGAAGTTCTTTTGCCACTAACAGGGTGTTTCTAGGCAAGGAAGACTCTCAGATTATCAAACTTGCAAGTAATCTTGGACTATCACATCCTCAAGGTAATGTAAAATCTCTCTGAAGCAGGAGTGAGTATCTCCTCACTGGCTGGATGAAAATAACTTCTGGAATCCAGCTCTTACAAGTGGTTGAAACTCCAAGTTTAAATTTGCCACCTGCAAATATTTATCAGTATTTTCTTAAAAATAGCCATTTCTGCAAATATTGCTCTAAATAGACTCACTCTCCCACTAGATTGTTTACAAAGAATAAATACAAAGTGTACATTAGAGCAGAGCAAATAAGAGAGGTGTCTATTTGCAAACCTATTGACTACAGCGGGTTCACTTTTCTGTCCTCACAGGTTCAAAACTGCAGTTTTATGGGAGTTTTGCAGGTAGTCCTTTTGCTTTGTTTTCCCTTTAGCCACTCACACCACATTTTTAGCAAGTGACAACTGTGTAAAAATATTTATATTTCTGTGAAATTCAATATGCTCACAAGCAGATTTAACTGTTCATGGGCACACCTGGTGGCAGAGAGCATAGAAAGGACTACTTAGGCATCAGGAATTTGAGTTTTGCACATCACTAAACAGAATGGATTTAAAATATTTGAAGCCTTGGAACCCACGTACTTGGGCATAAAAACAAATCCCTTTTCTCATTTCTTAGAAAAAAAAACCCCTAACCTGAGGATGAAAACAGACTGCTGAAATAAAAGTAGTAATTTTCCTCCAGGTTTTTATTGGTTTCAATCTAACCAGTGTTCCAGCGACCCTTTAGACCTGAAAAATACTTTAAAAATGCAATTTTGTATTCCTAATACTGTGGTATAAGATGCTCTGATAAGACACAAACTACCGACATCTAGGTCATCAGAGAAAGGATAAAGTGCTTTCTGCATGAATTGGAAGCACTGAACTTTCCACCAGTGGTTCCAGCTTCAAATGCTGTTCAAACCTGTCTGCATTGGAACCATCCAGCTGCGGTGCAAGAAGTGCTCATTTCTTGATGGAGATGCGCCAAGGCATACGGAACTGGGAAAAACTGTATTGCTCTTTGCAGTACATGCTTTGGCATAGGGTGCTGCTGAACATGTCACAGCGATTAAAAAGAGGGAGAAAAAGTGCACTGAACTGGCAGATGTCAGTGGTTCAGTGCTTGCGCTGGCCGGGATTTGCTCTCAGAGGATGAGCTGGCACACCCCGGGATCACTGCTGGCAGAGGTGCCTCTGCACGATGCAGTGCTGGACAAAGACATAGCACAGTGGCAGGAGGGTGAGGAACTGGGAGGGCTTAGAGGTTTGGGCCTATGGATTTTTCTTAGAATGTATTCTTTCCTTCTTTTCTGTTGGATTCAGCATCCTCAGTGATAGGAAAAAGGATACAGGAAGTCACAGAACCACAGAATCAGCTATGTTGGAAAAGAACTTTGAGATCATCAAGTCCAACCTATCATCTAACACCACCTTGTCAAACAAACCATTGCACTGAGTGTCACATAAAATCCATTTTTTAAACGCCTCCAGGGATGGTGTCTCCATCACCTCTCCAGGCAGCTATTCCAATGCTCAGTCACCCTTCCTGCGAAGAACTTCTACTTAATGTCCAAACTAAACCTCCCCTGGTACATCTTAAGATTGTGTGCTCTTGTTCTGTCAGTGGTTGACTGGGAGAAGAGACCAACCCCCACAGGACCACAGACACCCATCAGGGCATTGTACAGAGTGATAAGGTCACCCCTGAGTCTCCTTTTCTCCAGCCTAAACANTCCTGGCAGCTGTCCAGTGACTCTGTCCCCAGTCTGTAGTGCTGCAAGGCGGTTGTTGTGGCCAAAGTGCTGGACCCAGCTCCTGGACACATTCAACCTCATACTGTTGAACTTGGCCCATCTATCCAGCCTGTCCAGGTCCCTCTGCAGAGTCCTCCTACTCTCCATCAGATCCACACTTACTCCCAGCTTGGTGTTGTCTGCAAATTTACCGATGGTGGGCTCAATCCCCTCATCCAGATCATCAATACAGTTATTAAACAGAACTGGCTCTAGCACAGACCCCTGGGGGACACCACTGGTGACTGGCCACCAACTGGACATGCACCACCCACCACCACTCTCTGGGCCTGGCCATGCAGCCAGTTCTTAACCCAGGGAAGACTGACCCTGTCCAAGACATGGGCTGCCTGCTTTTCCAGGAGAATGTCATGGGAAAGAGTGTGGAAGACTTTGCTGAAGTCCAGGTAGACACATCCACAGCCTTCTCAGCATACAAGCGGTGGGACACCTGGTCATAAAAGGGCATCAGGTTGGTCAGGCAGGACCTGCCCTTCTTAAATCCATGCTGGCTGGGTCTGATCCCTCGGCTATCCTATGGGACCTGTGTGATGGTACTTAAGATAATCTATTCAATAACCTTGCCAGGCATCCAGGTCAGGCAGACAGGTCTGGAGTTTCCCAGACCCTCCTTCCAGGCCTACTTGTGGATGGCCAGCTTCCAGTAATCTGGAACCTCCCTGGTTCACCAAGACTGATGATAAATGATAGAGAGCAACTTGGTAAGCTTTAAAAAAACCCTTTCATTTCTAAGTCATTTTTATTCCCAGAGTAGTTTCTGCTCCACAAATAAAATAGACTTACAAAACCCAAACTCTGTAATTCTTGCTGCTTACCTGTTTGTGCTGAACTACTGGATAAAAATTCTTAATTATCTTCATAACTCATATATGTCTGGACAGGTGAGGGCCTATCTAAATGCACTGACTTTAATCTTTAAAAAGAAAAACCCCCTCACACAAATACAGGCCCCTTCCAAGAAAAGGGGAAATGAGTGGTCTATTGCCTTAAACTTGAGCCATGCTGCACAACTGCCATGTTCAAGGTAGATGGAAATTTTGGGATGGAACATTCCAGAAATTTCAGAAAAAAATCAGCTGCTTGAATCCAAAATAAATTTTAATTACACTGAGAAAATTCTGCCTTGTAAATGCATCTCACCTTTCTTTCCCCTCCGGCTTCATGCCCTTCATCTGCTGTAGAAATCACAGCGTATACAAGAATGAGCAATCTGGGAAAGATGTGCTCTTTACCTGCAACAGATACGTATAACTTCAGATACATATACAACTTTTCCCAACATGTTTATGCTCTATGACTTTGCAATTTATAAAAATACTGGGGCTCCCTGAGAGCAATACTAAATAAAAGCTTGACTGTTTGCATTTGCTGTTTTGACACAAGTTAAGTGTCAAATGTATTTTAAGTCATCTGAGTCACTGCACATACTTTCCAAAACCTACAGCCATAAAAAAAAATAGCAATTTGATTGGCAGCATGCTTTTGAATGTAATTAATACAACAAAAATAAAACATGAAGAACTGTGATTGATTCTGTGTGTGCATGTCTGCATGCTCGATACAGGAATAACACCAAACCCCAAGAGTAAAAAATCTACTATTCACAATATTGGTTATCCAACTTCACCAGAATATAATTGGTCCCTAGAGAGTACACCACAGAGAAATGAGTAAAATACATAGAAGAATGGAAAGTGAGAGTAGGAAGTTTAAAAATGCAATTATTTTATGTTATCTAAAATAATGATTGTTGAAACAACTCTTCTTAATTTGTTTTGATGAAAATAGAAAATAATATTTCAAATTTATTTATTGTAAACATGGCTATCAGTGGAAAAATAAGACAAATTTAAAAAAGGCTGAGACTTATCTATAGATACTACCACTAATTCTGAAAAGCCAATTTTCATAATTTACTTTTTGCAATTGCAAAAAACAAAAACCATTTGAGCAGTCTAGCTTTTTATACTCAATGTTTCTATGGATGCTTAAGGACTAAATGGATGAAAACAGAGCGTAAGTTCATTTTTACACATGTCTTGAAGATATTAAAGGACTGCTCTGAAAGATGATTTGGTTGAATACCTTTCAGAAGGTGGGTTTCAGAAATTGATGAGGTGTCATGTGACAGGTAACAACCTGCTCCAAAGCTCCATTCCTGAGTTTCTTACCCCTGAGATTTTGAGATTACATGTTTGTGTTGATGGCATGCATTTCAAAAGACTATCATCCTCTCTGTTGCTGCTGTGCACAAGAAAGTCCATAATTAACTTAGTGATGTGAGGCAGTAAGCAGATAGGATGAAAAGAAGGAGCAACAGGGAGCACTGACAGCTTTCTGCGCAAGGGACAAGTGACACCCACTGCAGGGAGAGCACCCAACTGCTGCTCAGTGTTTCATGGGCACGTCCAAGTACACAGGTCTGAATGAGATCTAATTGAGGATAAAGCACCACCTTTGGTGCTTTTTTGCAGATTCTACAAAGATTTCACCTCCCCTAGGCCAGCTTCAGTCTCTCTGGGGATTGAGGAAACCGTTGGGCACCTGATGGGGAACAAATCCAAATGTGAGAGAAGGGGCAGGACAGGAAGAAGAACAAAGGTCATTCCCACGATAAGAGAAGGGAAAGAGAGACAGGACAGAAACAAGAGTTGTAACAGGGCGAAGACTTCTGCAAAATGGGAGACAAGGCAGATCAGGAAGAATCTGCAATTCTGGGACTGAACTGCTAAATTGAAAAACACATTCTGTGTAAAATACATTTTGATGTCTCCATGAGTAGTAGCACCATGAACAATGAGTCTAAAAACCGCTGCCTGGTTGAAGATCTGGTATGGAGATCTCAACAGTTCAAAAATAAACAATTTTGTTTACTTTTTGTCAGGTCTGAAAAGTATAGGGAATTACATTTAGAACATTATATAGACGGATTACTATGCCACAGACTTAAAATTTAGGAGAAAATAGAAACCCCAACGTTGTCTGTGCAACATCATTCCAACCCCTGGAAGCAGATGTGATATTTCCTTTTAAGTTCCCAGAGAATATTTGTCTTGTCTTGTTGTGACTTCTGCTGGATCCCCTGTGTCACCCCTCTATGTGGCCTCACAAGTGCTCAGACTGAGAGAAAAAAAAGTTACATTAAAGAATTTTTCTCTATGAAATGAGTTAACGGTGTGCTGCAAAATATTCCTTTAAGGTAAATGTTATCACTTTTAACTACAGCAACAAATTATCTGCAGGTATCTTGTGTTCTGCTATTTAAAGTAAGAGAAGTACAAACACTCATCCTCATACCTTAATTAAAAAACTCTAAGTGTTATGCTCTTCCTCAAAATGTATGACACTCACTTGATTACTGTAAGCATAACCACACTCAGCTTAAACCACAGCAAATTATCCATCACTCCACATCTTATGCTGTTAATGGCAATGTAAATACAAAAGCCTCCAGTGATGGCAGACTAAAGGCTGTTCCATTGCTTGTCCAAAAATAGCAGAAAACTACCTTTTATATCATTCCAAGGACCCTGCACTTTCTAGAAAATGTATATCTTACTCTTATCTGCAGCTTGTCAGACAAAAGCCATATGTCTTAGAAGTCCTAATATGCCCTGTGCTTCAGGCAGGCTTGGTTTTCCAAAAATGTAGTGGGAGCTTATTATCTTGAATTATATTTCGTAGCCCTGCAATGTAAAACTGCCTATAATATATGTTTGTATTATTGTGTTGTATTGACAGAAAATACTAAAAAGGGAAATGTGACTGATGGATGCAGTGTGGAGCTGCTCCTGGAAGGACTAAACAAGTGATGGATGTCTAATGGAAAAAGAACAATGGAGATTAAATAAAGGCCCAGGTTCTTGTCCTAGAAAGGACAAAATAGAGACTATTTGTAATATTAGCTGTTCACATAATCAGGCACCAAAGGAGCACAGGGATTACCGTGCTGAGAAAGACCAAGGGATAATACCAAGCTTTGCTCTTCTACCAATGGTATACACAAGATATTTAGGCTAAATAATCAAGCCCCAAATGACACACACTCTAACTGTGGATTATACAGGGTCAGGAGGTGGTTTCTCCTGACCTTGGCTACCCCGCTTGTGCTGTGAAATATGAAGAAACTCTGTAATTTTCATTTTGATGGCTATAACAGCAGTTTGCACCCTCATTTATATTTACCCTTCTATATTAGCTGATACAATCTCCTGGTAACAGGATTAAAAGGCACTGAAATACACAAATAGATCATTAGGGACAAATTACATTTGTAACTAACGTGATTCTTAAGGCTCGGAACTGATAATCATCAGATGGTGGCAGACAAAGAAACCCCAAGAAAATCCCTTAAAAACCATGGCTGAACTTGCAATTAAGATGAAACTAAATTTATTCCATGTCAGCAGTATGTTCATTGCCTTGGCTTTCACTGCAAGGGGCATGCTCAGTCCCTCCAGGATCAGAGGGTAATGCTATATTCCTCTTGAAGCCCAAGGGGAATTCCCTTTTGAGAGTCTGTGCCACAGGCCCAGGTGATGAGGCAGCAGCAGCTCCATTCCTTCCCTGTTGATCTGGCCCCAGGACTCTTTTTTCTTGGCTTTACTGCTCCAGCCAGCCAGCCCTTTGCAGCTTGGCTCCCACTCCAAGCCTCCAGCTAGAGGTGCTTTCACAAGTTCTCCCATAACCTCTCCTGTTCAACATGTTACTGCCATCCCATGGGAGCTTTTTGTTAAAACCTTTGTGATCTGAACCTGTGTTTCCTCTTCCCGTGCTTCTTTTCATTTTTTTCTTAGGCTTCCCTTCATGAGGAGCTTTTTTAAGAGCTTTTCCCAAATAATTTTGTTGATAAAGCTGTCCTTCCTATTACTTCTTTCAGTAGGGAGAATAATCACTGCTTTCTGTGGATTCTATTATGTATACTCAGGTTCTTTCCATAAACATCTCTTAACCTTAGATTTCTCTGCAATCTGCTTTTACTGCTACTTTAGATTCCACCTCCTGAGTGGCTGCTTTGGGCTAGTGGGCACCTTTTTTCAGCTTTCATTTAAAAAAAAAACCCAAACAACTCAGGTATCTGTGGGTTGCGTAACAAAACCACCAGAATATTCATTTGGAAAAGGAAAACAGGGGAAGGTAAATTTGGAGCAAGAGTTAGCAAGCACAGTCACACAACACAGATGAAGAATTTCTAAAAAGTGTAGTGGCCACATTCCCATTTTTAATTTACCATGTTTTTTACAAAGATGTAGCTGTTTCAATATATAAAAGCAACTAACATCGCTGGGAAATTGAACAGAATCATGAACGTCCCAGTCCCATATACTGGACTCTTGAAGAAAATGTACAGAGAAAAACCCCATACTTATTTAGTAATATTTTACTGGTTACTGTGTATATTCTTTAGATATTTATATATTTATTTTTACTAGATACAGACCCCCAATCATGAAGAAGGAAACTGTCTTTCCTGATACAACACTTTAGACAGATTAGGGGTGATAGTTTATGCAAATTGAAAACTTAATTATACTTTGGTCGTTTCACATCAAACTTAATTATTCTTTGGTCATTTCACATCAAACTTATAACATATGTATAATAAGTGGGAAAATATATGTATATATAATAAATTAGGAAGTAACATAGGCTAATAGAAATCTGCATGTTCCAAAATACAGTAAAGTGGAACTCACTTGATACATTGACATTACACATAAGTCTTAAGTGAATTCAGTTCTCTAGGCATTCCAAAGCCATATCACCTGCAGATGGAACACACTTTTGCCTCAAATAAACCCCTGAATGTCCAGGAACTCTGCAGTTTTCTGATCTCTGACTTCTTATACATTAGCCTGTCTGAAAGTGGAATGCATTAATCAAAATGACCAAGAAAACTAATTTCTAACAACAGAAAACATGAGCATATGTTGCACAGTGTCAAGGCCTGGCTGATGCCAAGACACTTTCCAGATGTTCCTCAGCTCACTTGACTTGCTAAACCACTCTAGAGTACCTGGTCAAAGACCAGAGTCTTTAGAGAGTGAAAACTCTTCCTGGCCTGAGTAGGAATGTGCATGGTCGTGTTTTGATAATCCAGAACAAGTTGCTCTGAACTGCCTGCTTGTGTGTTCTGGACAATGACCAGGTTTGTAGTAAGAAACCTAGATCATAGTCAAAAGCTCTTCAGCACACTGAAGAGTAGCACAGAATATCAAAATTGCTTACAATTAATTCCTTTTTTTCATTCTAATGTAATTCCTTGCTCAAAAGGTACCAGACAGTGATTCTCACTGTGTATTTATCCTTCTTACAAAAAGGGATGCTGTCTGAAGCACTGAAGACACCAAGAAGGAATTTAAAATCAACTCATTCAGATTAATTCAAACTGCCAAACACTGTGTGTTTTTACCACCTCTGTGCATTGCCAGGTATCTGCTGGATTTTCAAAGCCATGATATTGCTCATAAGTGTATAAGCAACACAGAAGTAAGGGGCAAATTACTTCTTGTGATGCTTCCAGGTTTCAGGCACTTTTTCTTCGCTTGGTGCTGTTCCACAGCTCTCACTTGCAGCTGGACAAAGAGGACAGCTGCACTGAGTTACATTTCAAGTATTCCACCACAAGAATTCCACCATGTTTTTCCCCAGCAGCCAGAGATAGCTGGTCAAGGGTGTCATTTCACACACCTTCACCCACGCACACACACATTGCTGACCCAGGAGCAGCTTTAACTGAAGTGACAGCCTGGGGGAGGAGGGGTGGGGGGGAGAGGAAGTTGCAGCTGGTTTAAACCAAGGAGAAAGGAATTAAACATCAAAAAGTTGGAAGACCATTCAGCTTCAAGCCATTGTTTCACACACTCTCACAAAAGATGGTTAAATGGAAACACAGCAGGTGTAAAAACAGAAATAAATCTGCCCTTAATGGCTGTGTTGAAAACCAGCTTTTGTTTGAGGTATGTCTAGTATAGCTGTTTCATGTTGGGCTGTGTCTCTGTGAGGACAGTTCTCTCTAAGGTAACGTGTCAGGTATTGATAAGTTTGTTTTAAATTCTATATAATTAAAGCAGTAAATAGAACACTGACATGTCTGTGACCTGAAACACCATTTAATAGATAAGTATGTTGGGACTCTGCTATGAAAAACACTCATAGGATAAGCCAGAGGTCAGCAAGGTCCTCTGCTCTCAGTGAAATTACCTTTTTACTCTAAATCATGCATAAGCATTAAAATTGCAGGAAGAAAGCACCCCCTCCTCCCTCAAGTACTGAGACAGATGGAATAGACCTCCAGCTGGAGCCTTTTCAATGTTTTTCTGGATGGAACTGATATCTCCAGAAATTAAAAGCTGTATCTACTCTTCTTTTTTTTTTTGCTCTTGTGGTAAGTATGCTAATTGGATAAAACAAGCACAGACAGTTGCAAACCCATTGCTACAAGATATACTGTTTAATACCCACTCTAGCCATGAAAATGATTCTGTTTGTGTTAGAAAAGAGAAGCCAAGGAGAAAGGTCATTATATTGTGTCTGCAGCTTTCGCTCCTAATATGTGATTCTCATTTCTCAGTAAAAGGAAAATCAATACTCCTCTAAGTTGCCTTGGATTCAGAAAAGATAGAGCTTTTACCCACTGCATGGTAGTGATTTAGAATGATCATGACATAGATTATGCAATGCTGGTTTTTACAAAGCTCTGAACTTCATTTTGACATTTTAATTGTGCCACTGAATCTTGTCTAAAATTGCAAAATAGAAACACTTTAAGCGTAATGATGTTTTAGTAGAAATTTAGCTCTCTCCGTTATGAGCTACCTCTTAACACCATACTGTTCTCCTCAGCTTTGACTTAGGTGAGAGATTTTTCTCTCAAAGCTGGAAGATTAAAGGCAGCCATGGCATTCAGGATTTGTGACAATAACAAAAGAAGTACAGATCAGGTTCATACATTTATGAGGGCTTACATAACAAGAGGCCATGTTTGTAGCAGAGACACACAAGTAATTTTCTTCTTTTTTCTTTTTTAGATATAAAATCATATTCTCAACCATTTAGGCTGGAAAGACTTAGAAAATCAGCAAGGCATTACTGGAAATGATAAGAAAATATAACCAAGTTTTAGGTTCATTATAGCATATTAAGAAATGTTACTTGTATTCTAGAAAAACTCAGCAACCTGTGACACAGCAGGACACAAAGGAACCATGGAGACAGGTACTGTGCAGGATTAGCTCTTACTGCCAGATGTGTAGGAGCAACTGGGATCACTGTAAGAAAAAGGCTGCAGCCAGAACCTGGAGGCACAATCACTCTCTAAGTCAGGACACGGCACACTCCAGCTGTAGTCACCAAAAAAGGGTTAACAAGGAGAAGCTAAGGACGTTTCTCACAAGAAGAAACCTCTCGCAAAAAAAAAAAAAAAAAAATTCCTTAGGCTAAAGAGATCAGTATCATCCCTGACATCATAAATACGGCATCCAGCACTAAACCCACAAGACCCATGTCTTTGGCACACAGTTTCCATCTAGACAAACATATTTAAACATGTATGCAAACCTCTCTTTGAGCATGGGTTGGGGAGCTTGGATGCTCTGTGCACCCAAGGAGAAGCTAAGCCCATTCTAGAGGGCTGTTTCCCCCTACAGTTGCTGGGCCAAGCCATGATAAGGGCAGAACAAGGCCCTGCATGAAAACTATTATTCACCACTTAGAGGGGAGTTCAGATCTGAATCTAAATTTTGATCCTGACTCATCAGCCCACAATAATATTTCCTTAATTTCAGCCTCAGATTCCAAGTTATGTATTACATCTTCCCGTACTTCCTGTATTTTTTCTCTCTCTTTTTAAATTTTTTTAATACAGAGCACAGAATTTTAAGTAGATATATGTTCAAAAAAACCCTCCAAAAACAACAAAAAAACCAACAAACCAACCCAAAAAATTGCCATTGCCACCTGCTCCTTTCCCCTCACCATCACTCACTAAAGACACCATCTGGGAACGACTAGCAACCAGAGCAGGGAGTGAGCAGTCCATATGTTAAAATTTAAAATTTGACAGCCCTATTCTGGCCTTTCCATCACCCACTATTTTTCTGTTTTACAGTTTCACTACGATAAGTAGTTTCTTCAACATTTGCAAGGATGAAACCATTTTCTTTTCATTGTGGATAGATCTTCATTTTAGGTTAAAACATTCATTTAAGCTGAAATCCATCAAATTCCCTCTACTCTCAGACTTCTTCTAAAAATTAATGTTAAACAGGAAGAAGTATTTAATTATCAAAACCTGTGGCAATTACTGTACACCTCATGTATTAAATTATTAGACTAGAAAAATGAGAGAAAAGCACAATTCTCTCTTCTTTTGCATTAGTTTGTAAATGTGACAGACCTCTGGGTACTGTTAATAATTTTTCTCAAAGCTAGCAAGAAATCTACATAATTTTTTTTCTCTTCTCATTTCAACCCCCAAATCCCATCTTGTGGATTTGCTTTATCATTCATATACATGCAAAGTGTACTGAGACTCTCAAGCAAAAGCAAGGTGAAAATTTTTTAAAAGCAAAATGTATTCATATCACTCTAAAAATAGGCAGGAGAAATCCAAAGGAAGATGCAGTACCTGAAAAGATGCTTGTTTCTTGCTTACTATCCCTGGTACAATTTTTTAACAGACTAACTCCTCTTACAGTAATGAAACCTATAGTTTGTACCTCTTTAATGTTTTTAGGTGTAGATTCATGTGGGGGACATTGTAATCTGGGCTCAAGCAGATGGAGGAAAAATGACTCGTGAAAAAGACCAGACACAAACTTTCATATGTACAAAACAAAGCCAGACTGAAGCATTCCACTGAATATCAGCAGATCTAGTACATTTATCTCTTGAATGGACACACTTGTTTTAAAAGCACAAAACGATTCTGTAAGACCATTTATGAACATCTGAAAGAAGTTTAGATGGTGCAAGACTTGACTATTACATACTGAATAAAACCAGCACCCAATAAGACTCTTTGAAACTGAAACTACATGAAGCATTTGCTTTAAAATAAAACCTGTAACTACACCTGATAAAAGCTTCTGAATGCTTTTGTACTCCACTCACAACCCTTTCAAGGTTGTTTGGTGCCAAGCCAAATATTATTAATGCTACTCAGGAAGTGTTCTGACTAGGCAGACAGCACAGTGGGGATTTGCATGAATTCAAGAAAATGTGAGGAGAGAAAGATGAGGCTCATCAGAATACCTGTTGGAGAAACACAATTCACATTCTTTAAAGGCCCTGGGCACTTTCGGGCCGTTTAATTTTAACATTCAGTTTGTCAGTAGATTTCTAAATGTTAAACTTCCATGCGGATTCAAGTTTATTGAAAAAGTGTTCAAAACAGGCATTACTGGGAGTCAAAACCTAAGCAGGTAAGGATCAGATTCTGCCACGTGGCTGAAGGTAAAAATCAGCAACCTCTGCCAGAGTTTTACTTTGAGATGTCCCTACTGAAAGGGCAGCATTAGGCAGGAATTAGCACTATACAACTGTACAAAGAGTTATTTCTTTTAGTGACAGAGTTCTGAGATTTACAGCTGAAGAACTGCTATGTTGTTTTAGTGAGAACCTATCCTGTAAAAGGACATATTTTATACCTGTTCTCCCTCCTCCCCTCATATTTTGGAACCCTACTGGTGTAGCTGCCAGCTGTGACCAGACTGTCAATTATTTGGCTCCCTCACTGAAGGGCTGGATCACATCCAAGGCTTCTTATTTACAAGGCTAAAACAAAATCCAGGTCCCTTTTGTTTGTATACAGGTGCTCAATTAGGAGAGATCCTATAGGGAAACAATTTTTTATTTGAACCATAAAAGACATTGATACTCTTTAATCTGAAACGTTACCGAAACATGAAGGGCTGATTCATGTCAGTAGGAAGAGTAGTAGTGGAGTCAAGAGTTCCACTGATTCAGTTCAACTTTTTTAAAAATTACTTATTAAGCCCAGAGAAACACAAGGAAAGGCAATATTTAATCTGACTTTCCAGTCTTTTTCAGTCAGAACTGAATTCCAGAAGCCTTGTTACTGTTGCAGTTTTGCTTTTTGATAGCTTTGTTTTCTGA
This sequence comes from Bombycilla garrulus, assembly GCA_013400315.1. Taxonomy (NCBI): domain Eukaryota; kingdom Metazoa; phylum Chordata; class Aves; order Passeriformes; family Bombycillidae; genus Bombycilla; species Bombycilla garrulus. Next base: position 620,471 of record VXBU01003664.1, read on the forward strand.
CACCTCCGAACCTTTGCAAAAGTAATCCATCCCAAGCATTTCTGACTCCGCTCTGAGCAGAAACTTGCCCCAGGGCTTACTGTTACATCCCTCTCACGTAAAAGAGGGGAGTTGTGCTGCCTCCCCCAGCCATGGGAACCAATGAAACAGTGACCTTGAAACCTTAGGCTCTTCTACAAGCTGTTTTAAGGAGCTTCATTGAAGCAGCAAATGGGCCTTAAGCAGGAAGTCAGAGCCTTTTCCTGGGGATGGTCATCACAATCTCAAACTACTGGTCCAAGAATTGGTAATGAAAGGGTTCCACACAGTTTTGTCAAAGCTAAAGCATTCAATGAAGTTTTCTTTTAAAAAATTTTAAAATGTTGTTTAGGATGTAAATGTCATTGAGGTGTATTTTTTATCTTTTTTTTTTATTCTTTCTTTCTTTCATTATGACACGAAATCAGAAAAAATAACAACTAAATTTTTAAAATTCTTGTTTATTCGTGTCACTGCAATATAACATGTATTTTGACTATGTGTGATATTTTAATGTAAAATGGAGAAGCAGAAATTTGAATATCATTCTGTTTTCTCACTGGTGTGCTGTGGCACTAGAACTGCTATTATTACTAGCAAGAAACAGTTAAGCATTCATTATATGTTTATGTTCACATTAAAACTTTGACAGCCATACTTTGAAATAAACATTGCCTACTAGAAAAAAAATTCTTAGATATTTCTCTGAATATTTTTTCATAGAAAGATAACTCAAGGTCAACAAGAAGATATCAACAGCAGAGGAAAACATAGTTTACCACAGAATAAAAGCTGAAGAACAGCCCAGTACAATCTTATGGGTGCTATCATGTGTTATCATGGAGGTATATAACAATCTAAGAACATAAAACAAACATTAAAGTAAAGTACTTATCATTAGAATTTAGAAATTTTAAAAAAGCAAAGGATTCTGGATATTTTTAGGTTTTAGCAGCTTATCCTTGGCCAGCCTGGTCAGCTACAGGTTGTGGCCTGGCACAGTTCTCATGTGATGGGCAACACCTCAGCAATCTATTGCTGTTTGGGACCACTAAGTGTTAGAGAAACCATCAGCAGCAGCTTTCAGGGCTCTACAGAGGGTACATACATTTTTAAATCCCTGATTAGGCTGTTGACATGAACAGGAATGTTTTCTCTTGCATTTTTCTTTCTTGGAACGGAAGATATGAAAACTCAATGGGTAGGGCACATCCATTGCTGGGAGGTATGATGCTTTTCTAGGCTCTACGGGCTTTGCCCATGTCTCCAAGTAAAATAATTCATCAACCAGTTTCTGAATGTGAGGAAAACTTTCTACCTTCCCCTCTCTGTAATATTTAGCAGTGGTCAAATACAGCAGATTCTCAGCTTAAGGTCCTCGGCAACAGTCTCCCTCCTCATAAAAAAATCTCCCTTGAATTCTCACAGATGTTTTGATGGTACTTATGTTTTTCTTCAGAAGTACAGCCTCAGAAGCAAAATCTTGCAGAAAAGATTTATTATATCTCCAAGAGCACAGATAAAGGTGCTAAAGGTGTTACATTGTTGCCATAAGGAATGATCTGATTAAAGGAGATACCTCCAGTACAAAAAGGGATTCTCAGGCATTTGTAATGCAGCTGTTTCAAACTGCTTCGGTCTGAAACTGAGCATAAAAATTAATGGCTCAGCCAAGCATTGAAAATTCCTTACAACACTTCAGTGGTACTTAGGCTGTCACAAGTGCTAGTTCTATGCACATAGATGAATTAGCTTCTCTTCTTCAGTGAAAATCAATACAAATGGGCCCTTGTCTATGGAATAGGTGACATCTTTTTTTGCAGAGCTTGGAAAGCATTTCTTAACGATATTGGGAAAAGGGGAAGCAAGTATTGGTCTATATCTGAGACACATTAGTATGACCTCAAAAGTGGTGGTCACAGTTTTGGCTTCATCTAGGGGTGTGGTCAATGCAGAGGGGTAATGGGAATGATATTGCAACTCAGGTGCCCAGGGGATGATCCTCTTGCTGCCACACATTCCTGCTTCCTCCACAGGGCCAAGGCGAGGGAATAGTAAGATCAAAGCTTTAGTCTGACCTTGGATATGTATAAATATCCAGACATATGCACCTTCATCCTTCCCAGGGGAACATTCCTGCTGGCTTAGAACAGGAGGGAACACCAGAGTGAAGTTTAGGATGAATCCTCCTGATAACCTTTTGATGATCAGTAACAGCCATTAGAGAGACACACTTGGTTTACTTTTAAAAATGAGTATTTGATACTCCAGTTACCTGGTATCTCCCTCCTGGAGCATGCAGGGCCAGGCTTGATGCACTCAACAAAGGCAGAGCATGGCCAAAGCAGATGTGAAACACCTGGGGCAGGTAACTACAACTCCTTGGGATTGCAGCTCACCAACTCCTACCTTTCCAAGCTCCCTGAACTTGTTCCAGCACTGTGTGTTTATTGGGGAATGGACACAGCATAGCTGTTACAACTCCTGGAAAGAAGATTTTCTCATGCGTGCTCTTTGCAAGGCTGCTTCCGATGGCTCTGAAATCTTCAGGAACCTTTCCCCTGCCTTCAGAGGCCAAAACTTTGCTCTCTGTAAAGTCATGGCATGAAATACAGTTAGGTATGAAGGCTCATAAGAGATAGAAGAGAAACTGCTGCTGAGGGGAGACTTTTACTCACAAGAGTAAGGGCTAGGTATGGAAATGCAGTTTTTAATATTCCAGAAAACTTTGCAGCAATTTAACATCCTTATTGTTCCAAAGCTACGGCTGTAAATAATATAGAAACGTGAATAATACAGAATATGAATATAGAAATCAATGTTCTTATTTTCTTTTTCTTTTTCCAGATTGTTAAACTCCTAAGTTTTTCTTGCTTGATGCTAAGAATTTTTTGGGTTCTTTTGCATGTTCATTAACATATGTCCACAAAATCTGTGTAACTGACTGGTCTAGAATATAACATTAATTCTTCATTGTGACTCAGGAAATAAATGTGATTAAAGCCTTTTTGTTTTTTGTATTCACCTATTTCCTCATCAACCAAAACCCATTCTGCCAGACAGCTTGTTTATCTCATTACTGAATGAGCTAATCTAAAACATAATTGAACAATCATTTTGGTTATATCCTACCTTCCAAATCTTAACACAAGACAATACACTTAAGAAAGAGGTTTTTTTATTCTTTTGTTAAACATGATCTTATATTCTACAGATCATAATATTTCTGAAATTCAATGCAGTTAAGATGATGAAAAAGACAGAGTTTACGAAACATTAACAATAATTGCTGCTTTCTTGCTTTGTAGACGCAGCAATAAAATTCAGCCAAAATTACTTTTATTTTAGTGTTTCAAGTAACCTGCTTAGAAGCAAAGCTCAGTCTTTACAAATGTAAAGTCTCCACTGGTTCTGAGGATAATTAGATTCATGCTTGAGGACTATCTATAAAGGAGAGTCCTCCAAATACTCCAAGGAACCAGGAAGTGCACAGGCTGATCCTGCTCATCCTGAAGATTTCAGAAGTCATGCTGCCTCACCAAAGGCAGTGTTGTTTGCATAAACCAAATTAAGCAGAAAGAAATTTACTGCAAAGCATCACTTATAAAAGGATATGGGCAGGTGATGCTTTTTTCCACTCCATGCTGGTTTTCCACTCCATTCCAAATATTGCAGGCCAAACACAATGGCTGTATGGAGGGGATGGAGGCTCGTGTTCTCCTTTTTTCTGTCCAGTATTTGTTCTGGATTGTCAGAGAACTCCACATGGAAGCTTATTTTTCACACTAGAAATAGTTGACTTCTCCTCCACACTTGAGTTTTAGAGATCTTATAAAGAAGTATATAGTGGTTTTCTTTCAATTCTCACTCCATGTTATCAAAGGGACTAGCACTGGCAACAGGAAAAAAACCTGGCAAATAGTGAACATTGGAAGTGGCAGGTGCTTCGATACAATTGATTTCATCAGTACAATGATAATTTAGACCAGCTGAAAAGTAATGAGAAAATAAAAACTCTGGAGCTATAATGCACTCACATGGGCAAAAAATATGCAAATATTTCTGTTGATTCCCTACTGGACTTCCTGATTAAATAAGGATTTATTAATCCCTAAAAACCCTGAAAAAAACAGAGAAAAGAAACCAAACAATACTTTCAGGCAGTTGCCGACAGTAAACACAAGAATAATCTATTCCTAGCTCAATCCCTAAACCATTTGTTGTACTACCAGACAGGGAAAAAGAAGGACTAAGCAATATGAGGTCTCCAGGCTGAGTCAGGGAATGCTGGATGCTGCTGTGTGATCTTTGCTACCCTTAGAGTGGGTGTCACACACGTTACCTTCATGCTGGCCAAGTCAGCTGTCGTGCATAAAATAACCTCCTCCACCCAGCAAACTGCTCCATTTCACAAACTTCCTTCTGACACTGTCTTACATTTTCCCTTCTCTCAATTTCGCACTGTATGTCTCGTGAATGATTTTGTTGCTCCTTCCTCAAAAACTTATGGATAGGTATGGATACAGCTCTATTGCTATAGGTATTCTCACCTTTATCTACCATGCTAAGCATGATACATTTCTCCCTGGATTTGATTGCTTTATTCTTTTCCCTCTGATTTGATGCATATCTTTAAAGATTTATATGCTTCTCCAAGTGGGAACTGGAGCTTTGCATTGTTAGATGGTCTATTGACCAGCCTGGTTTGTGACATGAAGAATTTTCATGTGGCTCTTGAGTACATGAGTCAGTGTTTCCCCCACCTTACTTTGAAGACTGCAGGCCAACAGTTTTGGCTCTTGCACACTTAAATCCTATCCTCAAACCGCATCTCCACTTTACCTGGAAATACCTATACAGGTCTCTCACTTTCACAACACAATTATCTCATTCCCAATGTAACTTAGTCTAAGAATTTCCAGGAACTTTCCCTACACAATTTTCTGTATTTTGCAGTCCTGACTGAGTACAGCCCTACTGTTGACACAGCAATCCAGGCTCCATGTAGGGAGCTGTACCTTGCTGATGGTCAGTGCTTTTTGTGGCTATGGTACCAAACAGTGCTTCACATGGCAGTATCATGTACAAACCAAACTGGAAATCTCCAGTGGTACCCTGGCTCCTACACCACTAAACTTCTCTGGAAATTTACCCTTGATCAATAAAATATTACGGAGCACAGCATCAAACTGCTAGTCTCCCTTCATCTGCTAATTATAGATCAGCATTTAGGACTGTTATTGACAAAGATAATTTCTACCAGGAAGAGACTATGGGGTTTTCTTTAGCAAGTCAGCCCTCACAAACACAGCAGAATTTCATCCTTTATGACTCTATTAGAAAAAAAGCAATCTGGTTTGTCAGGTAAGATCTGTTCTTCATAAACTCATGTCATTTATCGCTCTTGGCATCACTGCCCTGGATTTAGTTATTTTTCTCTCAGCATTTGTTCCATTATTTTAATGAGCAACACAATTATAGTTCTAGACTTTGATCCTGATATGAGCTCTGCAGGAGCTTTACAAGTGTCAAAATTCAGTTAATTTCATGCCCTTTTTCACTTAGGGCCCTGTCCAACTAACATGGAAGTCACTGAATATTTTACTTATTGAATAAATTAAATTTAGGTAAGAAATAAAGGAACCTCTTTCATTGATACCTAAACCAGCTGCACTCTTTCCTTTGACTTTAAAGTATTTTATCCTGACACCACTTAAAGGCTCAGCCTTCCTGTATTTCCATCAGTCTTCTTCCCCCTGAACTCTTTCAGCCAGTGTCTCCTATCCTAGTCTCCTTAGTTTGGTCTCTCTGGATCTTCCTGAAAGGCCACCTCTCCCTCTCCCTATCCCTGTCCCCCTCTCTCCTCCTCCAGAGTAGCTTTCCTTCTGTGTCATCCCTGGCTTTGCGATGCCTCATTTGCAGAGCTGCTTTCTCCATGCGTTCACCTTCCCAGAAGTCCTGAGCAGCAGGAGCCATGGTTTTATGAAGGACAAAACTGTAAGTGGGCTGTTGCTACTGAGGTCTCTTTGGCTTAAGAAATTGGGTTGAAATTCCCTGCAGAACACTTTAAACAGACTCCCACACACTTTTCTACTCTTATCAACCCAAGAGAAACCAGCAAGTGAGAGACATGTGAAGAAGGGGAAAGAAAAGTAGGGGAAAAGTTTTTAGGCATGTCTTGGTTTTGAAAGACAGGTGCCTGCCAAGGAAGGCAGGAGCTTCTCTTGGAATAGAAAATGTAAACCCCTTCCCTCCAAATTATTAAAAGGGGCTCTCAGGCCCCAGATATGAGGATAGGAATAACAGTTCTTTAATATGTACAAACAAAATAAAATAAAGCAAAACAAAAACCAACAAACTACAACCTAATAGGAAAATTAGAAAAAGTAGCAGTATTAAACAAAAAAATACCCAAACCCTGACAGTTAGAATACAACCTGTCACCCTGTCAGTCAGGGTGTTGGTAGCAGTCCAGTTTGGATGGTGGCTCCAGTAGTGCTCCTGGAGTGACAGATGGTTCTGCTGAGGCAGAGATCCTGCAGAAGGGCAGAGTTTTCCTCCAATGCTCCAGTGGTGATGTTGAAGGGTCTGGTCCTTCCTCTGGGAATCCAGTGGGAGAGAAGGCTGCTCCTCTGGGAATCCAGTAGAAGGCAGATGCCTGTTCTGTCCAAATGCCCAGATTATATCCAGGTGGGAATGCTTGGCTCCTCCCCCTGGGCGGAGCATCTCACAATGGGCTGATGTCATTCTCTGAGTCATGGGGTGGGTCCTTAATGGCCCATTATACAGGAAATGGCTCCCGGAGGGAGTTATCTATGACTCATGGGGCAAAGCATTGATGGCCCATGAACAGGAGATAGTCCAGGGGAGGAGGCAAGGAAAACACTGCCCCTCCTGGTTTTAACAGTTCATGAAGATGGAGATAGAATACACACCTGGAATATTTTTACATTGTAACCTAGAATAAGGCATTATAAATGCTTGCATTTGGTTTAAGGAAAGGGTAAATTATAAGCTTGGTTCTCATTTTTGTCTGATGTGATTTATATATCGCTGTTGACAACAACAGAGGCCAACTCCACATTATGGATTGACAGTTTGGCAGTGAAGGACAGAGTAATTTATTTACTTTTCATTACAGAGTTCATGGGGTTTGGATTCTCATATAGGACATGCTGGGAGATTTCTCTGTATTTTCCTAACTTTGACTCCTAAGCAGACCTTGCATGAGAGGCCAGGTTTGATTTGTGGATATTTGATATTCCTTTGTGTGTATTAGATATCGTATTACTTGGCACTTGGGAAATCTGACTAAAAGGAGAGAGACAAAATAATAAAAAAAAATTAGAAAATATTTTATTATATGAAAATTAGAATTAAACAACTAAAGCACAGGTTTTTTTTCTTTTTTTCCTCTTTTGGATGCAAGGACTTTTTGAAAAAAACTACAAGCCCAAACCACTGAACTCTAACCTTGCACATCAAGTCTTTAACTCAGGCAATTGTTTATGGCTGAATCACATGAAATTATAAAACAGTTTATAAAGATGGATCCTCACCAAGAGCTGTTTTAGCTAGGTTCATTAGAAAGTAGGGTTTTAAAAAATGAAACTTGCTATATCATGTGATATTTTGACCTTTTCAATTTCTTGGAATGGCTTGTTCATAATTTTCCTCTCTTTCCCAGCAAATGCCACAGGAATTTAGCCATTTGCTGGCTAACCTGGGAGCCATTGCATGCACCATATTCATTCAGACAATGTCAGAGGTGGCAGCAGCATTCCAGACTGAAGTCAAGTCAACAAATTCCATAATGAAAGTGTCTTGATTGTTTTTGTGCATTTCCTTCCACTTTAGCAGAGATCTGAATTTGTGTTTGAGGAAAGCTGGACTCTTTTTTTTTTAATTTTAGAAAATATGTTTGTTTATGAACATTTGAAAATGACATCTTTGGATTTTTAGGAGATGTCTTGGCAGAGGAAAGGACTATAAATCTTCACACACAAATTTCTGCAATCCAAAAAGAAACTGTAAGACCACCAAAACCTGGCAAAAGAAAGTGAAATAAAAATTACTGTTCCCTTTTTCCTGCAACTTATATTATTAAGAATATTAAATAAAAAAATCTGACAGATGGAAATATTTAGATTGGCGAAAAGAGAAGACACAGTACTATCAAAATGGATTCTGCTCTACTTTGTAGTCTCCAATGCCTCCATTAAAAAAGCACGAGGCAGAGTTATTCTAATAGAAAACATTTTATTTGCCTTTATATGGGAGAGTGAAAACCAAAGTTTAAAACCACAAATTACTTTATGTGTAACATTCTAGCTTTGGGGTTTAAAGCGTCCAGATTTGAAGAAATATCAGATATTTTGAACTGAACTTATTTTCCAGAGGAAAGGAGAGGTTGAAATACAAAAAAATTTGCTCTACTCTAAAATACCTCAAAATCGAAAATTGGTATTGTGGAGTGTATGATTGGGTGATCTGGGCCAAGTAACCAAAGAGATAAAAAAAAAAAAAATTGGAAATAATTTTTGCTTAAATTAGAGGTTCCTAGATTTCTCGTCCAGACTCACTTCAAAATAGAATTTAATTACTGATGATTTACATGTAGCTAGGTAAAAAAGAAGGTCATTCATCTTGGAAATTAATCTTATAAAATCTGAATCATAGCCTTGCCTTTAGTCAACATCTTAACAGGAGATTAACTGACATAATTAGTACCTACAGCAATCTGATTTCCTTCAAGAGAGGAAACTTGCTTAAAGGTCTTGTTTAAGTAAATACAAAAAAGATGGAGAGGATTTCTCCACACAAGGTGCCACATGGAGAAGATAGGACAAGTTGCACTGGGAGAGGTTTCGTCTTGAAATAGGAAAGAAATTTTTTTACACTGAGTAGGAATTCACTGGAACAACCTCCCCAGAGATGGGTTCCCCAGAGATGTGTTAGAGTCCCTGTCCCTGGTGGTGCTCAAGATGTGACTAGATAGGTGCCAGACATTCTTCAGTAGACTCCCTTTGCCATGAAAGGTTGGACCAGAGGAAATTTCAAGGTGCCCTCTACCTTGGGCAGCTATATGATTGTATGGATACAAGAGAAATTGTGCGTGCCCCATCCCTGGAAGTGTTCAAGGCCGGGTTGGATGGGGCTCTGAGCAAGCTGGTCTAGTTGAAGGTGTCCATCCCACAGCGGGGACGTTGGAATGAGATGATCTTTAATGTCCTTTACAGCCCAAACCATTCAGTGATCCCATGATACTATGATTCTCTGACTCTATGATCCATGCTGCTGCAGTGTGGATGCTTGAGAGTGAGGTGAACTCTATATATGCTTTTTCTTTTCAAGGTGATGAATGAAAAAGCACACAGCATTTTGAAATGAAAAATGTTGAGGAGCATTAGAGAGAAGACTGAATTCTATTTTTCTTAGTTCTTTACCATTTACAAAATGTACCACTGCTTTTCAAGTAGCCTCATTAGAAAACATTCGAAAGAAGAAATTCTAGCAGGCGATGTTTCCGAAGGTCTTGCCCTCAGTCATGTGTGGCATTAGAAAACATCAGTCATGCTGAAGGCTTCATCTCCCAGAACACTACTTCTGGTACTTGCCATTCCTAGGCTGTCAGAGACATTTCCTCTCCAGCAGAATTCATCTGCGGTAGGGCCAGTGTCTAAGAGGGTTATTAATAAAAGATTATACCTCTACTATATTCTATTTGGTTTCATATAAATAATTTAGGCGCAAAGGAATTCCCTGGTCCTTCTTACAGACTTGAAAAAAAAATACAGTGCAATACCAAAGAGGATTGTGGCAAATCAATCTGTTTCTTACATCCTCTTACTAAAGGCACATGAGTAGTTACAGAAAAAGAGTGAAAAAGACTGCCAGAACAATAAAATATGAGGCACAAAGTGAAAAGAAACATAGAACATTACAAAGGTACATAACAGAGTAAGAAAACAAAAGAAAGTGGTTTTATTGATGCTAATGCTGGTCACAAGGTTACTGTGTTTTATGAAACCTTTCCAGATATTCTCTTTCTCATACTATCCTTTGAATTAAAATAAAATCAATTTCATGGAAAGAATGCCCCAAAACACAGAAATAATTTAGCAGCTTGGCTGACCAGGGCTCTCACCGGAGGCTGGAAAGCTTCTCCATAGTGATAACCCAGAGCAGAGCTTTGAGAAGGTCTGTGACCTCATCCAGGGGTGGTTTGATCATTCAGACAGTCTACTGCAGACGCCTCTTCTTGCCTATGAAGTTGAGAAATTTCCTGATGAACAAAACCTATCAACCCTTTTTGCAAAGAGGTCCAGAACCAAATCCCATTGCTGTAATTTTAACAGCTGCAAATGAGCTACTCTGATTTGCACCAGCTAAGGAATAGAGTCAGAGAAGAAAAGAAACCTCATAGATTACAGGCGACAGCCGCCTGTTTCCTCTCTTTGTTCATCTTCTTTCTCCCACCTTAGAGATCACCTAAATCAAACCTTCAAGCAACTCAATTTCCCACTTCTAAACTCTTCTTCTCTCTCTCTTTCTCATTGCTCCTCAACCTAAAAAAGCACTCTGAAAAACTGCTGGGTTGGTCTACATCTGAGGCTTTTAAAATAGGTTTCTGAAAATCTGTTTCCAACATATCCCATCCCATGCCCACGTGTATCAGTGGTCTCAGCTCACACGCCTCCAAAGCAAGTGCAATACTTACCCTGGCACAATCACATCTGATGAGGTTACAAATTTAAAGCACCGTAAAGGACAAGACTGATGTTATTAATTAGGTGGGAATTGACAAAGGCAGGCAGTAGAAGTTAGTATATCCTACAGCAGGAATAAAGCTAGAGCCACTCCCAACTATTTATGGGAAGTGAAAGTCACATTCCATGGAAGTAACAGACAACTTTTCCATGTACAAAGCCTGCATCTAGGAAAAAGTCCATGAAGAGGTAACATCATGCTGTCACACTAACTGATGATTAACTCCTTTCCACTGCTGAAGGACTTAAAATATAACAAGAGTAAAAGTGAGCCTTCATGCCACTCAAAACAAGTGTTTCACAATCTTTTTTTGACTCAAATAGTTGTAATTTTCATTTATTCTCTGGTTATAATTAGAGAGGAACAGCAAAAAAAAAAAAAAAAACAACAAAAAACAAACCAACAAAAAACAAATTAAACATAGTTTTTTAACTTGGTGTGCTCTTTAAAACTTCCACATGAACACTGCTTGCTCTGTTATGGGAAATAACAGAGATTATTGAATGATTGTGTGAAAAAAGCTAGAAAATAGAAGGTCAATCCTCTATTGCTAACACAAGCATTCTAACAAGCAGCCTAGTAATTTACTGCATTTATAATTCCCTTCGTTTGAAAAAAGAATATTCCAGTGTCAGAAAAACAACTCCTCTTAATTAGCTTTTAATCCTGCCCCTTTGTTGCTGAGTTTTCACCTTCACATAAGCACTTACCAACCACTTTCATTGTGTTTCATGTCCTACTTTGTGCACCTCATTCTAGAAATCAACATTACATTTATATCACTTTTATTTTATGGTGATAACAAAGCGCGAATCTACTAATATGATGGAAATATCTTAAAGAAAAGTAGCCTGCCTTCACTAATTATGTGTAAGACTAATCCTAGAACACTGTTATTCTGCAGTTAAAAATATTAAAACAAATACACGAATACAAGTCAACTGCGTTTATAAATTCGTTAGAAAGTGCTGACCATCCTACAAAGCATAACCTTTTGAACACTTCCTGTGTTTCAACAGCCACAGTGTGAGTGACCTTTTTCCTGTTATAAAAACAAATACAACTTTTAATTTGGCTTTTCAAAGCATAATTGATTCCTGTGCATAGGCTGCCATAGTTATAAGTGCCAAAAGAGTAAAACATACTAATTCATCACAAGATAAAAAATTCAATATTGTTTTTCCATTATTTTATATAAAATAATGAATGTATAGATGTATTACCATTATTTATTAATAAGAACACAGAGGATCAAAATACTGAACACGGTTAAGGAAGCTTAAAAAGAACAGTTTGCTCACTGATCCACTACGAAGTAGATCAGTCAGCATTTGCCTACCCAATAATGCCACTAAAATAGTGGTTTGAGAAGTTGGCGTACAACATTCAAGGCATTTCTGATAGTGTCACTGCTCTGTAAGGTTACAAATGTTCTAAAACACATTCAAAAGTTTCTAAAGGGCAATATTTTTATTCATAAGAAATGTAATGTGCCAAGAGCACCTTGTCTGTCACTTCTTCATCCAGCTGTACGGCAACCCCTTTTCTGTCTTCTAGTCTTACCTGTAGACTTTTTTCCTCCGTCTCTCCTAGCTGTCTGCCTCTGGGCTCACGTCTCCACTGGGGAATTATAATGCAGATAAGAATATATATGGATTCTCTTCTGGAAAAATATAGTTATCAAGATCTTCATAAAGCCTCCGGCACTATAGAAAAGCCAGAATGCAAGGCCAGTCAGTGCCTTAGGCTTATGGCAAAGGGCAGCATAATTCATATTCTGGGGGAATGTATGAAAACAGAGATGTGTGTTATTGAAGCTGAAGAGCAAAGGAATTCCTAGGATCCCAAGGACTGCAGTTAGAACAGAAAGTCCCTCCATGCTGAGGGAAGATGTAGAAGTCACTTTTGTGGTCTGAAATCTTGGGTGAGCCTCTCATCATAAGAGATGCTGTTTTTAACAGTTACAGCAGGTCAGATGCTTGTGCCAGGATGAGTTTGTGGTGCAACAAGAAATTGCAGTGACCTTTGTAGCTAAAGGGAATCTTCATCTTTTCAAAAGAAAGTGGTGGCATAAAATGTCTGGCCAGCCTATTGTTACAGTCTCTAAGAAATGAAATGGCTCAATGATTTAGCTCTGGACATTTATCCCACTCTTTTACCAGCACATTTGAAATAAGGTTCAAGTCTATATTCCTTGTGAGCTAGAAAAAGGGCTTGCAACATTGTTATTTGTGTTGCTATAGCTGCAGGTAGGTGGTTAAATGGAGAAGTTAATAATTTTTCATATAAAAAACCATAGCTATAAAAGAAAAATCAGTGGAATCATAGAATTGTAAAGGTTGGAAAAGACCTCTAAGATCACCACGTCCAACCATCAACTCAGCACCACTACTGTGCTCACCATTAAACCATGTCCCTTAATGCCTCATCTACACATCTTTTAAATCCCTCTGGGGATGGTGACTCCACCACTTCCCTGAGCAGCCTTTTTACCTTGATAATTTAGAGAAAACTTCTCTTTTTAAAATTGGATAAAACTCATCATGATTAAACTGTCTTTGTCTATTTCTTAGGTTCAAATGCTAACCACTAAAACTAAAATTTGCAATAATATTTGATGGAACAGGAAAAAAAATAAACCAAACCTTCTTGATAGCAGCAATTATACTTCAGTTGAGAAATGAATAAAAAAGTCCCCCAAGTCTAGTAAAAGAAATACTTAACATTGGAAAATTGTCTCTTTTTTTTAACCTTTTTTTCAGAACCTTTGAAGTCCTTGTCTCCATGTGTGCCAGAAAGGGAATCACAAAGACTTGGAAGGTGGTGTTGTGCCAAGCTTCCTGCTATACTTATTACAGACAGGCATGTTCTTCAAGGGCTGAGTGAGAATACCACTCCTAGGGTCTCTGTATTATCCTGGAAGAGACTCTTGGTCACTCCATTGGCAGTAGAGGGTGAGGGAGAAAACTGGCTTTTCTATGCAGAACCTGGGCTTTGAGAATCTTGAGCATCCCTGGCACTTCTCTGTCCCCAGGAGCACTGTCAAGTTTTGAAAAAAGTTAATATTTCTGGGATGAAATACATTTCAAAAACAACTTTCAGCAGATTAAGAAATCAAGGGTCCTAAAGGTGCTGTTTTAGTAACTCTCAGAAAACTTCCTGGGAAATAACCCAGGAAACTATAACATATATTTTTCTATAGTACTGAAATCTGAAGCAAGGACCCTTCCTCTCCCTTTCCTTACTAATCTGAAGTATCCTAAATCATGAGTTCATATGCCAATATCAGATTATTATGCAAAGGCCAACCCCTAAATTTCTTGTGAGTTTCTTTCCTGCTGACACCTCTTTCACGTTTCTCTTTCTGGATTTGAAAAGGATGAAAGGGTACCCTAATTTGAAAGTAGAAACCTGAGAGACAGAAAGAGAAAAACAATAAATGCTTGGACAGAAAAAAAATATGAAAAAATGAGAGGAAGAAAGTAGACCTGAATGTAAATATTTCATTCATTAGTGTATTTTAGTCTTTTAAATGTTCTGGTCTAAGGGACTGTAATGGAAAGGCATGAATACATAGTGCAAATGAGTATTAAATGAGATGTCTTCTTCAGGCTCTGGAAAGTTGCCACTGCCATTTTCTACTGGTCCTAGAACAGTGCCTCTTATAGAAAAAAAATCCCAAACAACCAAACAACACAGCAATTCTTAAGCTTAACAGAGGGAAACCCCATGTAAATTTAACCCCATGTAATTTCACATAGCAGCGCAAAGGAAAATGGCAGCATGGAGAAGGTTTCTGGAAATGTGAGGAAGCAAAACCAGTACTAATCTAATGCCATCAATACACTCTTTGAATGAGAGAGGCATCAAAAAATCATCAGCAGAAGAGTTTTCTGCCCTTACTACCACAGATGAAATTTGGCATTGTTCTGTCAACAGAGAAGATCGACTTCTGAGGTGCCTGTAAAAATGCAAAGAAAATTTGTGTCCCTGTTTAGTAGGAAGATATTTTTCTCTTCAGCAAATTTTCTCCAAGACTCTTACAAAGCCAAAACAGGATAGATATAATTTGTGAAAATACTGCTCATAACTATGGCCTGTATAGAGGAATGCCGGTATATGCATAAACCTGAAAAGCATCCATGTGCCTATTAAAGCATGATTTACATTGTCAGTGTTGTCCTGAGCACAAGATACACTAGGAAAAATCTGTATAAATGTGTCCTTTTCTCTCCAAATATATGTACTGCATATTTCATTTACATTTATAAATTTGGAGGAATACATTTATGCACTTCATGAAGATCAAGTGAATTTCAATAGTGTGCCTAGAAAGCACAAAATAAATTTAGTATTTATGAAATATGGTTCCAATATATTCTAAAGTAAATGAACATAATTTAACCACATCAAGAATAATTAAAAAATGTTACATTTTGCTTTCTTTATGTACCATAACACTTTTGGATATTTTCCAAACATTTATCAGAAAAATTACTTCAACACTCTATAATAAAGTCTTCTATACATTTTCATAAGTCTTCCATGCCTTCCAATATTCCTCTCCCAAATAAAGTAGAACATATGCTTATGAAAATATCTTCCACATTTCCTTTTGATAAATCCAAGACACATATCAATATTATTTTTTGCCACACATTACTTTAACATATATCACATTTTCATACATATACATTAAACGTAATCAAAATATCTCAGAACATATTGCTTCTACCATAGGAAACACAGGAAAATCTGCCATCAGTGGTCACCCAGGAGACCAACAGAAAAAATAAATCACTGCTTAACAGAGGTGGTCTTTCACTGCAGTCAAAGCAGCAGCGTGCATTCAATACTTGTGGGAATACATTGGTTTAGTTTCCTTAAGACAAGAAATGCCTTAAACAGGGTGGTCCCATGAATAACTCCCTGTCTCACTTACTTGATGATAAACTCAAATAATAACATAATAAACCTTACCCATATGTAACACGAGTCTATGTGAGCTAGGCTGATCATAAAGGTGCATACATCAAGTCTGAAATACAAAATACTTACCCTTCACCATGGTATTTCCATTTCCTCTTTTTTTAAACTATCAAACAGAACATAATTTTGAGCAAAATTACAAAGGTGGTGTGAAACCTTTTTTTTTTTTGTTAACAATTGCATTACTGTTGCTTTTCTTAAAAATAGACCAAATAGTCTTTAGTTGCTCTATGTTTCTGTATCTAGCTTTCATCAATAACTGATAAGAAAAAAACCAAACCTCAAATCTTTTAAATGTCTCAGATTTATTTAACATAACCTTTACTTCTCCACCAACAGTCACATGTATTCAAAGCCCTGAAACCGTTATATCACTCATTTCTAAATTAACTATCAACACTTTTTCTTTTCTCCCTTGGTAGCATTCAGAAAGGAGTCTGCAGTTTCCATTGAGGAAGTCCTGTTAAGTTGGATGTCAGCTAAAGTTAGGACAACAAAATAATGGAGGCACACAAACACAGGGAGTGAGTGGAGAGGAGACAGAGGAGGAAGAACACACACTTTCAGGGAAAAAAAAAGAAGTATCAGAATCTCACAAAGAAGTTGAAGAGAAAAACATATTGTAATTTAGAGGATGTAAGGGCTGGTAGCAGCCAGCAAGAATGTCCCCCTAATATCAGCACAGCCTTCACTCTCCTGGATGTGAGAAGTGTGCAGGCAGAGCTGAGGCATGGTCACACCTCGAGGTGATGCCAGGGCCCAGCGAGACCAACTCAGCAGGCACAGGTGAAGACAAGGCCTCCGAAATTTCACAGCTAACTGTGAGATCATGGAATCACAGAACCAATAGGTTGCAAGAGACCTTCAATGTCATCAACTCCTAACTAAACTAACTCCTCAACTAAACCATGGCACCAAGTGCCACATCCAGGCTTTTTTTAAAGCTACATCCAGGGATGGTGACTCCACCACCTCCCTGGGCAGCCGTCCCAGTACTTTATCACCCCTTCCATGGAGAACCTCTTCCTAATATCCAACCTATATTTCCCTTGGCACAACTTGAGACTGCGTCCCCTCGTTCTGTCAGTGCTGCCTGGAGAGACCAACCCCAGCTGAGCACAGCCACCCTTCAGGGAGTTGTAGAGAGTGATAAGGTCACCCCTGAGTCTCCTTTTCTCCAGGCTAAACAGCCCCAGCTCTCTCAGTCATTCCTTACAGGGCTTGTGTTCCAAACACCTCACCAGCCTTGTTCCTCCTCTGGAGGTGCTCAAGATGACACAGGGGCTTTTCTTGTGTTCTTTCACTTTTCAATTTGTAAACCCTGGGGCTTTCAGAATAAACCTTTGAGCATAATAAAATATCTCCTGCTAAAGCATATTGCTCTTAGCAACCACAGAAATCCCCTGCACACTCTATTCTGATGCTACTAACTGCTTGCGATGTTTGCCACTGCTGGGCCAAGCAAATCATCATTAAAAAGCAACAAAGCCTATGAGCCCACCCATTTGTGATTCGGTTTGCAGTCTGAGGGGTTTGCCTGCTCTTAGTCTCCTCTCAGCTCACGTGTTTCCAGGCTATGAGTGATCAGGAACAACTGCTCATTCCCTCTCCTCCAGATGCACATGCACAGACTTCTGGCTGACCAAGGCTGTCTGCAGTGCTGTCAAACACAGGCAGGCCCAGTGCTATCAAGCCTTTGTTCCTCCTAGACTAAAGATTTGCAATTTGCTCCATGTTGTCCTGATGATGGGGCTTTTTTTTTCTATGGGCACCTGGACCTCAAGGAATTTTATTCCAATGGACACTCCAAGGAAACAAAAACTTCAGAAAATCTTTTTAAGCAGTCTGCAAGGAATGGCCGTCGCTCTCTGGAAGGTTTTCAAAGAATCTTTTAAGCACCAGTTGCTGCAGTTTCATTCTTTCATGCTGAACAAGCCAGGATAGGTGATAAAGGGACAGTCTGACTTTCCCAGTGCCTTTCTGAGCATGAGCATCGTCCCTGTGGACCACTTGATGTTGTGGAAAGCGAGCTTGTCTGTCTCAAATCCAACTCACCCCCATGCATCTTTCTGTGTCTGCTTGACTATACAAACACAGGAACTGCAGAAGCTCCCAGGACAGGAAGGACAAGTGACACAACTAACTGCTTTCAGGAAGAGCTGCTACCCAGGGCAGTCTAAAATGATCAGGAATCTGAAATGATCACAACCTGAAATATGTCTGAAACCACTTTCAGNAAAAAAAAAAAAAAAAGGAATGAGAACACTGTATTAATGTTCAGAAAGATGTTATGTTTCAGCACTGGATACAGCCAAAGGACATGGTGAGCTTGGGCAGTTTTGCTATTCTGATGTTGGGATTATCCATCTCAAACTTTCCCAGTAAGGACCTCACACACATTTAGGTTCAGAGTTCAGATCTTTGAGGAGCTCATGGGAGCAGAAGGGACTTAATAAGTTTCCATTTCATAAGGAAAAAATTGACAGGGTGTCAGAAGCACTTTTTCAAGTATGACATTAATGTGCCTTGAGAAGACTATACCAGATATCCAATGGTTGAAAAAGCCCCCAAACAAAAAAAAAAAAAACCCAAAGACAAAATGTCTTTTGAACTCAGCCTGGCCTGAGCAGAACCAAATAATGAAGAGAAGTGGCTTGGCACCAGCAGGAGACACTACCCAGCCCTCCAACATCTGCACCTTCTTCCCTTCCCAGCTTCTCATACTCTAGAAACATATCAGAGAAAAATAACAAAAAAAAAAAAAAAAAAAAAAAAAAAAGAGCAACAAAACCCTCTCATGCAACTATTTCTACTTTGTCTGCTTTAAGTGTATTCAAATGGCTAAAGCAATTTATTAATAAATAGCTTTTTTTTTTTTTGTTTGGATGCAGTGTTACACGCCAAGTGTTAGCCTGCAATGAGCATTTATAGCAGAGTTTAAAGCCCCTGAAAACAGAGATTTATATTTATAACGGAAAGGTTGACAATCTTTTGCTGTAGCTATATTAGCAGACCATTCTATAATAAAAAAGGTGTTATTTTAATAGGAGCATTTCTAATATCACTCTAATGTAGTTAGGAAAGAATGAACTTTACAAGGTGAATGTACAATTTAACGCAAATATTCATGCCAAAAGATCAAACAGTGGATCATAAGAGCAGTCTGTTTAGCATACAATTTCTCACAGACCATGCGATTTTAGATTTTTACCAAAGAGAAGTACAACACCCTCTTCTATAAAGCAGACTTGTTTAAGTCTTCATTAATTTTAATAGCTGATGTCTTGCATAGAGTCATTTTTACTCCCAAGAAATTAAGGAACAGAATTCAATGGATTAATAAATTCCATCAATGGTAGTGAGTGGACTAATGTCATAATATTAATAAGAGGAAATGTACATGCAAATTCAATAAATGATAGGATTTTTAAATACATGTCACTTGGAGCACAGTATGAAGGTGGCCTTCTAGAAGCTATTTAAAAGAGGACAAATTCTGATTTCACAAACAAGAGGGAAAATCCCCTCAAAAGATAAAGGTAATCCTAAGAAGAAATCTGGGATTTTTCTACAGATCACACAAGCAAATCCTGTGTAAAAACCAGGATGTGTTTCCCTCCTTAATTGTATCAGCCTAAAGCCAGGAAATGTAGCTCTGTAGAAGGGGTTGTGGTGGTGAAGATCCCCCCAGACCCAACATGCAGGTCAGCCTCTCTGCAAAGCTAAACCTGGGGTTTAGCCCTCAAGTCCTGTCCCCAAAGAACTATAAACAATGTAATTATCAGCATCATGTAGTCTAACCCATTCTCTTTTGTCTGGTGTCTTCAAAGCTGTCCCAGAAGCTCCTCTCCTGACACAGACAGGAGTATTTTTCTCAGGGTGGGCTCAGGATGTCATGCAATACATGCAACACGTGCTTTGACAGCAGAAGGAATCTGTCCCTGAAGCCCTCACCCAGGCCACAGCTGATCCAACAGCCTTGCCCAGAGCCTTCCTTTGGTGGCACTGCTCCAGGTCTTCCCATGGCATAAATCTGTGGATCTGTAACTAGGTCTAGACCAAAAATGAGCTTTCCAAAGGGAAAAAAGTCATTGCAAGCACTCTTGTGTGAAGTACTCCCTGTAGGGCAATGAACCTGTCAGTCAATAAATATAAAAAAGCCCTAGTTCCACAAGCACTTACATACCTGCTTAAATTTAAGCCTCTGAGTAGTCCCTCTGTGTGTCAGTGGGCCCTCACATTTGAAAGCAAGCAAAATCCATAAGTGTTTATAGGGTCAGGAAATGAAGCACTAAAGTCGCTACTCTTCTCCCACACCATCTAGAAGAATTAAAAGCAAATCCTCTCAATTTGTAAGATTCATTGTAAAAGAAGGCTGTACTATGAGACTGTTTAAATGATGTGAGGCAATAAAAGAGAGAAATTAATGTGCGCTTTTTTCTTCTATTTCAAATTTAATGTTGCCCTTCTTGCTTTTTCTTGCTTGTTCCACTTGTACTCTCCACCTTGTTTTTAACTTATTCATTTTGCTTTGTAATAATAATAAATAGCATGAAATAGCAGCTGATTATTAATTGCACTGTTAATTTAAAAATCATTTTACATTAAGAGAAAATATGTTGTACCCCATGGCTGCTTAGTTCTCCACAAAACTTACTGGAGTTTGTTTCCTTCTTCTGCTGAGGCAATAGTGTTAAAACTGTATGTTGTGACCCAGAGTCAGCATGCCATGCTGATAATGTGAGAACACATCCATATCAGAGAGCCTCAAGGATTGTGCTGTGGCCAGGTGTTGTGGTTTAAAGCTGAATTAAACAGCTTAGCAGGTAAAGCAGAAGCCACATGTGTAAGCAAAGCAAAACAAGGAAACAGGTCACCACTTCCTGTAGGCAGGTGTTCAGCCATCTCCAGGAAAGCAGGGCTTCATAACATATAATGGTGACTTGGAAAGACAAATGCCATTACTCCAAACATCTCTCCAATTCCTTTCTTCCTCCATATTTTATTGCAGAGCACAGAAACAAGTGGTATGACATATCCCTTTGTCCCAGATATGTCCCCACCCAGCTTCTTGCGCCCCCCCAGCCTCCTCAGTGAGAAGCAGGAAAGGATTTGGCTCTGCGAACGCTGCCCAGAAACGGCTTAAACATCTCTGTGTTATCAACAC
>VXBU01003665.1:0-29705 GCA_013400315.1 Bombycilla garrulus
TATGCTCAAAGATAGCAACAGCTAGAAAGAAGGGTAGAATAGCTAGGATTTTCTCCAAATTTAGCAGAAGGCTGCACTCTGGCATCCTATGACAAATGGAAAGACTGTTAGTGTAAACTCGTCTAACCCTGAATTGTTCTAGATATTGAAAATTATTATGCCATTAGTCTAACAAGAGTATCCTGACTTTCCTATGTTTTGCAGCAAGCAAAACATATTTCCTTTTATAGGGAGATGCTTTAGGTTTGGATTGTTCCTATGGCAACACAAAGGCTAAGATATTTGCATTATCATGAGACTTTTACCAGGAAAGACTGCATCATATAAATATGAATGCCTGGGGAGTGTTGAGATCTATAATCGTAAAAGAAATAATACTGCTGCCACAGTTATTGCAATTTCTTCAGCAAAACCAGTGAGAGTTACAGCACAGGCTGGACCGCAGCAGACATAAGTGACTGAAAGTGTTGTAACACTGCAAAGGAGTGTTATTTTATGAGTTTCCTATGTGTAAGAGGAACAGGGTGATTCAGACAAATTAGAGAAGATCAATTTTGGCCAGGAAGTTATTTCTGGGGGAAAGAATTTACTTTTATTTTATTGAATACTTCCCTCTCCCATGTCTCTTTATAGGCCATAGAGACCCTATGATTCAGAACCCATCTCTTACACAGAAAATTGTTGAGAAAAAATTTAAATGTTTGCTTCTGTTCCTCTGTCTAATCCAAAGAAATTTCAGCACCCCAGCTACCCTCAGCTCTCTTTCTGGGCAGATTGAGAGAGCAGAGTGGTATTTTCTTTCTCTGGGCTACAAGCATTAAAAATTATGGTAAGTGGATTTGATAAATGTAAGAAGTTGACACTGTAACTAAGGAAGTTAACTTGGAGTCTTCTGACAAAAGACAAATGTGCAATTTAAAACTGACATTAAAAGCTGTCTTCAAGTTCACAGCCTAGCTTGCCTAAAACATTAACACAGAATATTGGCTCTGGCTCTCATGTCAATGAATATCTAATTACTCTGTGGGAAAACATGTAGCTGCATTATTTAAAATTACCAAAGTTGCACTGAACATTTTCATCACCTGCCAGCTCTTCCAGAAGTGAGAAGGGGAGAGTCTCAATCACAGAACACTATGTACTAATAGAGAAGTACTTCAGAATTACACTGGAGAAGTACTTTGAATCAAATACTATTAAATAACTGCAATGAGCACAGGAAAAATAGGAAGCATCAATTCTAAATTCTGTCAAGTCAAATCAAGCTTTGAAGTTAATCCTGCTGCAAGAAGGTGGCTGGACTTGAGATGGCCAGAGGTCCTTCTTGAGATTAGCAGGACTTTGCATCAGAGGTTTCTAACCTGCCTTCTAGGAGGTATTGATATGTCCAAGTGCCTGGCAATAAAACTGAAGGAGAGAAAGACATTGGGGTTTATAATGATGTTCAAAGCCTTGGTAGAGGCCCTCCCATATTTCTGGCAGCTGTGGGCATGGGACAGCAGAGAGAGAACTGCTACCTGCTGCCAGCTGGGGGAGGATAGCAGGACTGTCCCCTGAGCCACTGTGGAGCGGAGGCACTTGGGCAGACCTCTCCTCACTCCAAGGATACAGGTGATGCCTTTGGAAGGGATGATATGACTGAAACAGCAGCCAGGTTAGACTCCCAGCTCTTTCACTCTGAGACACACATGGGAAGTATAACAAGCAGTGGAGGCTTTCTGAGAAGACACTTTCTCTACCCAATGTCCTTGCAGATGAACAGAGTGAGGAGATATCCCAGAGCCCAAGACCATCCTCACCAGTATTCCCACACCCACTAATACAAGACTAGCCCCATCAGTATTCCCACACCCACCCACAGCACCCCTTACCCCCAACCCCATGCCAGCTGTTTTGAGCACTGTCTAGATCTGTAGAGAGGACTCAGGGATAAGAGTGGGAAGAGGGGTAAGATAATAGGTAAGATAAGAGGTAAGAGCAGCAGCAATGTATAAGAGATATCAGACCTGCTTCCTTTCTAAAATGTTATCTTCTAATTGAGTGGTCCTGCCTGAAGTCCCCTTTCCACTCAGCAAGTGGCTGTTTCAGTCCTGTTGACTCAGCATACTGTGTGCTGAGAGCTGGAGGGTGCTCAAGTGAAGTAAGGCAGCACCATGCCTGATGTAGGCAGGAACACAGAATAATAATTTAAAGAAGGTAATTTCTAAGTTCTTTTCAGAACTTCATAGGTAACAGCAGGATCCAGTCAGGCAGTGCAAATTTTGACAAGTGCACATTCCACCTCCAACCAAAGATGAATATGGAAAAAAGATCTTTCCATGGGTGGTATAGTTTTTTGGGTTGGGTAGGGATTCAAGACTCCCCAGTGAATGAGTACAGCTGGTTATGTGCATTTCACAAATGGTCTTGTCCTTTCTTCGAAGAAGAATGCTTACATTCCCAAATTTGCAGAGACTTGAGATCTGGCAAACACAGCTGTCATGAAGTTTTCCATTGAAACCAATTAGAACATCAGTAAGAACCACTCATGGTTTACACAGCCATAAAAACAGAGTATTCACCCTTGCAATTAATTTCGTAAAGGTGACCCTGAGCAAACACTGTGTGAGAACACAGATCTTATCAATTGTGGAGCACCAGAGCCCAGCCTGTAAAAATTCAACCTGTAAGGTCACATCAGTGCTGTCCATGTACTCAAAAATGAACAGAGATTGGAGGATGATGGCACAGATTTTGGGCAGCATTCAGGATACTCAAGGTCCAGTACCTTGAATGGTACGTGCCACTGAAAGGTTCTTCCACTCCAGGACATACTTCAAGATGGTTCCTTGAGAGCTACTACCAGTACCAGTGATACTGGGAGGATACAAGTGAAATCTCCCTTTCAGTATAGAGAGAAACCAGTGAAAAAAGCTTTGTTTCTCTTTCTTTTTTTTTTTTTTTTTTTTTTTTTTTTTTTTTTTTTTTTCTTTTTTCCACACTATTATGTTTTGCTGGAAATCCAGGTAAGACATTTCCTAAAAGTTGTTCCTACAAATAATCGATCTCCTAAAAGAATTTAACACACATGCAATAAAAGAAAATCCTTATTGTCCTAAGAGTATAAATACAAAAAGTTTATTTAGGGGATTTGTTTCTGTTATGGGTAAGGAAAGTTGAAAAATTGGCAAAAGTCCAGTTTTATGAGCTTGGAAGAAATTTCAGTGTATTTATCTTCCCTTGACGAAGTTATGTTATCACATCCTGTCTGTTTTGGCTTACATGGAAAGTGAGTCCACCAGCCTTTCTTTCTTTCACATTTCTTAAAAATTTAGAAAACCTGCAAATAATCCTACATTTAGCCAAACAGATATTTTTGTCCTTTGATCTGAAGCAGAAAGGTGAATGAGTGTAAAATGAAATGGATGTGGGCTTAATAGTAAACCTAGAAAATAGATGTTAATATCATGAGGGTGAAAAATTGTCAAAGATTTTCTTTATTGAGAAAAGGCCTCTGTTTTCAATGTTTATTATGAGCATGCCAAAGGAGCAATATTTACTGTGCTTTACTATTTACATACTTTACTATTATAAATGCAAGAAGGCTATAGGAGTTTCTTTTGCAGGTAATTATAGATAGAAGGCTTACAATAGAAGAGAGATGAGTTCTTCCTGAGATTTTTTTTTACTATTATATGAAATTATGTATTCAACATAAAAAATCTGATAGGTTCCTATATGATATAAACCAAATACAGTCCACATCCACATAAACAAGCTAATGAGAAAGAAATATACTTAAATAATCTGCCGTTTCTCCACAGAATAAAGCTTTTTGACAAGCTTTTAACTTTTCAACTTGGTTGTTGCACAGGCCTTAAATTTCCTTTGATGTATTGTTTCAGGAAGCAAGCAGGAACAAAGGACAAAAACTAGTCAGGAGACCAAAGTGGAGCTGAAGAATGAGGTGAAGCTCCTGCCAGCTGGTTATTTTCAGAATTAGTTTCACCTTGCCCTACAAGCACTTCCACATCAAAAAGCTGACTGAGGTGTTATTAATAATTCCAGCACTGTATCCCTAACCTAAAGCTCTTTGCTCTAAAGACCCTATTGTGCTCAGTTGTCTCCCAAGCAAGTCCAGGAAAAAGTGAGAGTGGGAAGGTCAATATCCACCCAGTGTGTACCTTTGGCTTCACCTGCATAAGTGCAAGAATATAAGACAGTCTGGTTTTACAAACTGGTATGTAAAGATGTAAGACCATCTGGTTCTACAAATTAGCATGTAGAGGGAAGACCTGATGGCTCAGCAGCATATGGCCCCTACCTAGTCACTGCTGAAAATCAGGTCTCCTAAAATCTGTGCTGTGTTTCATTGTGGTTTTGCTGTACAGTTTCTCTCAGCATTCATTTCAGTTTTCACGTTTTGATTTAATTAATGAGTTCAAGTTTTAAAAAATCAAGTGGGAGGCTGAACTGGGAATAGAGTTGGCAGTGAGTCAGGAAGATGTTAACACATTCAACGCCCTCTTTCCACCTGTTTCAAAGACGTCTGTTTCAAATACCTTCTCCTGATGTCCACCTTGAAACCTCTTAGGGAGAATGCTGCCTGCTAACACAGAGACCAGTGGAAATTAATTCAGTTCTGCACTGTACAGCAACTCTTCAGGATGAAGCTACAACACCCACAAATACAGGCAAGCTTCTTGTGTTTAGATTGTGGAGGCAACTGTAACTTTTTAAGAGGACCATAAAAACACCTTGAAAAAACAGATTAGAAACAGACATAAAAGCTTTAAAATATTTGTTACAACCCCCCAGAAAATAAAAGACTGGCTAACTCACACATTCATCTGTAAGAATAGAAAAAATAAATTTAAAATCACTATCTAAGTGACTAATGGTATGGCTTTTTATTGTATTTTAGTAAAACTTTTCATTTTCAGTGTCAGTGAGATATTTCCATGCTTGAACATAATTTATCCAAGAGTGGGGAACAACAGTTAGAAAATATGAACAAATTACAAATTACAGAGAGGAATGTGTTTGGCATGCAGAGGTTACTATTGCTGTATTTTGAGCTTTGATTCAACTACTAAACATATAATCTTACTTTTCTGTAATGTAGTGGAACAAGTCATCAGCATCTCTACTAGAAATCAAAAATCTGGTTCAGATTTTATGTTTATCACACTGTGTGATAGTAATGCTCAAAGAGAAATTGAATCCTCTTGTAAAACCTTAATGCCACCAAGATAAATAAGTATCTTTAAAGGCGTCCAGGAAGAATGTTGTCTCAAACAGAAGTGTTAAGTGTAGAACTGCACATTTTGGATTTCTAAGTCTATAATGTGCTGCAATGGTATAATAGAAAATAACTAACTCTTGTGACCCAGATTTGTACCACTTAGGGAAGTTTTATGATTAGGAGAATGAATCAGATTCTATTAAGACTTGGTTTTCATTTGCTTTCCTCTTGTCTACACAAAATGTCACACCTCAGCACAAGCAAAACCCTGCTTGGCTGCTCTCCCGGAGGCAGCTGGGGCCTCTGGGGCTCCACAGCCACTGGATCACAAGGGGGAGCAGGGCTGGGATAATACGGCAAGAGAATTATCTCAGGCAATTTCTGCGGGAAAGTGACGTCCTCCCCCTCATTTGCAGGATCGTGTAACAATTTAACTCAGTCCTGTTTTGCAAGCCGAATAAGAGCATGGCAGACCACGGCAGGATAAGCATATCCAGAGACAAAAGCCAGCAGGCCTGCAGTTCAGGCAGCAGTGCAAACACGCTTCTCTGTCTGATCAGGTATCCAGCCAGGACATTATCAGGTAGAGAAACACCTATTAGTGTGTTGGTGATGATCAAGTAAGGGGAGTTTTATTCAGGAATACTGGACATCTTCTAGTCCATGTACTGTATGACATCTCTGTTAGGTGGAAGATATATCTGGGAAGTTACCCTCCTGTTTTGACTGGAGCCCAGGTAAGGAACGGTCTACATTCCTGGTGGAAAAAGATGTGATTGCTCATCTACCAGTGATGAAGTGAATGAGCAAAAGATTAATGTGGGGAGGGAGGACTGGAGGTCTTTAGCCCAAACACGTTCTCATGGCAGGGTTAACACCAAAACTGTGTCAGGTTGCTGAGGGCCTTTCAGACAAAGCTTGTACATCTCCAAGGGTGTTTATCTCTGCATATGTGAGGAATAAAAAGGGAGTGTCCCCTGCTTCTTCTGTGTATGAAAACTCAGATCTACATCTTGTCTCTATCAGCTTCATTCATCCCCTTGCCCTTGTTATTCTTCTCAAGGGAGAAAGATAACCAGCTTGACTACTTGTACAGTAAGGTCCTCAGGTCTCTAACACAGGGGTGGCTGCTTTGTGATCCAGAGGAGCTACCTGTACTCCTTCATAGGAGTTTAAAATATCTATTTAAAACAAAAGCTGAGTTTCTGAATGAAAAATGTCCATATACAAAACTAATTTAACAGCTTAAACCACTAAATGGTAGGAGTCTATTTTCTGCAAAAAAACAGTCTGAAATTTGAAATATTCTAAGCTATTTGAAATATTCTAAGATAATTGCTGATGGTGTAGAGCCAGAAAAACTTGAGAGATAAAAATGAAAACACTAGAATATTTAACTGTGGTCATGCAGGTGAGAATAAGGGACAGAAAGCACAAATTCTCTACAGGGAATAAGACATGTGAAACAGAGCATATCTTAGGCTCTACAGAGCTATCGCAGATTATTCCTAGAGTTGTAAAGATAGTGGATAAAAGGAGTGAATCAGAGACCACAGAACAAGAACAAGTTCCTCCTTTAGACTGAAGTGGGGCTTGTTGCGAAAAACATTTGAAGCCTCTGGAAGACCAATACATCTATGTTACTATCATACCTTACTGAAAGCCAGTTCAGGATGCACAGATTCAAGTTATCAGTACAAAGAGATGCTTTCATAATTTGGGAAGTAATATCAAGTGAGGAACTCCAGGGATTATTTCTAGGTTTTATTTCATTCATGATCTGTAAGGGCATTTAACAGCAAAATGGTGAAACTCATTTTAAAATATGAGGAGCATCAAACACAGTAAACAATTTGTAAGAATCATATGAAATAGTTCTGTCTGAACTGCAGTTCAAAAGAAGCACGTCCCAACTCAGCCTTGGGAGTGCCCTTTGACTTTCCCAACAGCACATAAAAACAAGACCTGGTGCACAGCCTCCCTCCTCACTTCCCTCACCACAAGCACACAGAGCTGTAGGAGGAAAGCCCAGGTGTGTTGTGTGGTGATATTTTCCCTCTGGATACCTAATCACAGTGGTACTCAAAACAAGATACTGGGAAATGGAAGCTAAAAATGTGCCCTGCAATTCAGAAATACTCAGAGGGATGAGAAAGACAGGATGAGATTCTGCCCAAAGACATGCTGGGAGTGAGCTGAAAAGATGGAGTTATCTTAACACCAAAATGCATGCCAGAGACAGGATGCCCACTAGGAAGCCATGAGATTGAGACGCTGTGGAGATGTGAATCATAGAATCATAGATTATGATTGTAAACAAAACATAAAAGGATTTTTTAAAATTATGTTCTTTCAGTTTTATTTGTTGTTTGTTTGGAATTTGTTTCATTTAGTTGATTGTTTTTTGTGTTTTTGTTTGCGTTTTTTTTTTCTGCTAGATAGTCAGGGAATTAGTTTTGCCCAACAATTTCCAAAGACAAAATTCAAACTTGTGATGCACAAACAGACCAACACTGTCAATGAAATATTGAGTAAGAAAATGCATGTGTGGCAATCACTCTACTGGCTACAGCCTCTGTGTATATTCCCTCTTCTTTCATGGTGTTGGGGGTTGGGGTGGTGTCCCTTTCATTCTCTTTACCTATAGAATTTTGTCCCATTTGTTTCGGGGGAACCTGATGGCTGATATTTGAGCATATTTGCAGGACAAAGAGACTTGCCGGGCCCAGGGGGAAGGGGGCATGTCGCCCTGATTTTTGTAAGACTTTCTAAGCCTTCTGATATTTACATATTTGTGAAGAACTTTCTCACACACTTTCTGTAAACACCTCAGTGTTTTTGCATTCCTTCATAGAGGAGGAGAAAAATTGGTGGACTGTTTGTCTGTCCAGTGTCTTTAGAGAGGCGGCACTGCCACCGTCCAATCCACTGTCACTTTTGTAAAACTATAAATACTGGAGTCAGAAAAAATAAACACCTCTTCTTCTCTCTTCTGATCACCTGAGCTGCGATGTGTGTCTGTGTTCCTTCGTGTCCTATAGCAACAGGGGCAGGCAAAGGGAGGCCGGGGGCAGCAGGGAAATCATCACTCTTGCACTGCGGCTGGAGCAGAGAACACACTCGGAGCTGTGGTTGCTTGGAAAAGGAGTTCGCCATAACTCAGGAGCTTCTTTTTACTGCTGCTGCTTCTGCTCGCCCCGCTGGGACACCCTGCTGAGATTGCAGGAAGAATGGTGACCCATCTAATCCATCCCTGCACCACAACTCCTGTGTTTCATCTCGGAGTTCTTCCCTTCCCTCAGAGGGGCTGTTGGAGCCATCTACAATGACAGACTCCCTATGGGGGTTTGTGAAGCAAGGCCTTCCCCATCCCTCTCCCTGGCTTTGCTGCGGGAGTCCCTGACTTTTTCTTTGTAGTTGTTGTTGTTAATACCGTAGTTATTGTTCATTTGTATCTTACTATACTCATTAGTAAAGGACTGTTATTCCTCCCCATATCTTGCCTGAAGACCGCTTAATTTTAGTAAGTTGGAGGGAGGGGGTTTCTAAGTGAGGGTTCTGCCTTTCCCAGCAGATACCTGTCTTCAACACAAGACACATAGGAAAGTAGTCTAGCAGAGCTTTTACAGATATCAGCAAAGTTCTAGGCCCTTGGTGTTTTTACTTCTGTGCACTCCCACTTGTTTATAGATGTTCTTCAAATTCTGATCCTGCTGTATACTAGATTATATTTTGTTTCACTGTCGTTGTACACAAATTCTGATTGTGAGCGACGATAGGTGATCTCTAATCTGAAAAACCACAAAGCAATACATGTGATTTCTCACCACCACTATCTGGAAAACCACAATTGCTGATCCCCATCTGCCAACACCACAACAGGGAGAAAAAGAAAGTAATTTTTTTAGGCCATGTTCTCCAGTGAGCCCTAGTAAATTGCTTCCTGCCTACTCCTTAGATCAAATATTCTGACTATCAGCACACCAGTGAAATAGAGATAGAGCATCCCAAGGCTTTCACTCCAGAACTTGTCACTTTTGGGATTTTACAGATGCAAACTCTGTTAATCTTGAGGAATCAAATAAATGTCAGGCCTCAACACTGATTTGGGTTTTTTTGTTTGTTTGTTTGCTTGTTTTTTCCTGAGGAAGGACATGAGCTCCTGGCCTGCCCTAGACCCTTATCCTCCAGTTGCAAATGGTTCTTCCTCATTTCATGTCTATGTTGTCCCATCAGAGAAAAGTTAGCTGTGGGTCTGTCTGCCATACTGCTACATCACAGACTGAAAAAAGGCATAGAACTGTACAAATGAAGATCTAAATTGGTGCATTCCCCCATCACAAACTCAAGGTATGGGTTGTAGATCAAAAAATCTTATATGACTCCTGCAGTGGGAGTCATTCAAATGTGGGGGAAACATAGGCATTAAAGTCTGAGACTTAGCACTGTGAACTGATAAAGAGAACTTTAGACAGGATTAAACTGTAACAAATAGAAGGTACAGCTACTCTGAATGCCATTTATATTTGAACTATTTGCACCTGTATTTTACTTCATGTGCTATGTAAAATTTAAAGCTTAGTATTGTAACCATTTGTTCTGAAATTTCTCTTGCCTATGTTCAGACATCTTGGGATTGATCTTACTTTCTCCAGATGTATGGTTTGAGAGTCACAGGATTCATTGAAAGATTAGAGGCAAGGGTCCTCAGAGCGTCCACAGTCCCAAACGCTGCTCAGAGTAGGGCTGATTCCAGAGGTAGATATGTTGTTCGTGGCTGTGTCCTGGCAACATCTGGAACATTTCCAAGGGTGGAGATCCCCCAGCCTCTCAAAGCAATGTGACAAGGTCCTTTCTTTAGCCTTCCTTGGGGAATAGGAGGAATGCAGTCGCACAGCAAGTGTAAGTGTAATAATACCATCTGTATTTTATGGGGAGGGGTGTAATAGCTGTGTATGGGTGGGAGTAACATCCCTGATGAATGCCAGAAGAGACAGAACAAAAGCAAGTTCTTTCATATTTATGTCCCTCAGGAAGAAAACTAAAAGCCCCATGAGGTCTTCCTACACAGAGAAAGAACCCCTCTAGTTTGCTTCCCCTTCCATGATTTCTCTTTTGCTGAAAAGCAGGCACTGTCCATTGATGTTGAGGAGCTTACTAAATAAAAAACAGTAATTCTGCCAGACAAAGGTATCACTGTCGCTCTGTGACATATTTGGGAATGAAATGGGCCACTGTCCCCGTGTACAGATGGATTTCCTAAACATATTCAGTGAGGATGGTTCGGTGGTTTTAGCCCCATTATCACAGAATCACAGAATGGTTTGGCTTGGAAGAGACCTGGAGGATCATCTATTTCCAACAGCTCTGGCTTGGGGGTTGGAACTAGACCTTCCACTAGACCAGATTGCTCCATGGCTCCATCCAACCCGACCTTGAAGACTTCCAGGGATGGAATAGCAACAACATCCCTGGACAACCTGTTCCAGTACCTCACCACACTGAAGAATTTCTTCCTAAAATTTCAGTTTAAAGCCACTGCCGGGGCCGGCGAGACCGACGAGGACTGCCCAGGAGGTGGCAACCGGGAGCCTCTTATGGGAGTGGAGCAAAGGTGGAGGGAGGCTCCCAGGAAAGAGGTGGCTGCCTTTAAGGTGGGTTTATTTGCCTGCCAGATGGGAAGTCTGTGACCAACCCCTTAGAACAGGTAAAGGCTGTAAGGCTTCTCCACCCACTCGCCTTGATCTTTCATCACCACCGTGGGCCAGGCAGGCGCTTGTGCAACGTGCGCCCCGCGCTCGGGAGGCTGCGGGAGAGGCCCATGCGCTGCCCGCAGCAACCGGGACACGGAGGCCGGAGCTGGCGGGGGCTGCGAGCCGGGCCCCCTGTCCGGCCAGCCCGGGGCTGAGCACCTGCAGCGGCGGGATGGAGCTCTCCCTCGGGCTCCTTCTCTGGGCGCTCCTTCCTCCCGAGGCTCAAGGCAAAGAAGGTAAGCGTGGAACCCGCCGGCGGTCCTTCTGCCTGGAGGGCTGGGCTGGGGCGCGCAGCGAGAGCCACCTGGCAAAGGGGCAGGCAACAGGACCTGGGGCCCCAGGGACACCTCAGAGAGACTGGGAGGTCAGGGAAGGGCAGCCAGGTGAGGGGGGACCACGGCCCGGCAAATCCCATCCAAATCTCTGTGGCTCGGTAAACGAGCCCAGGTATGCTCTCCCCCGCCTTCACCTCCTCCTTGTTGAAGCACAAATGCCTCGGCATATCCAGTGATCCAAGATATTTCTACCCCTGTTTCCCTCAAAAACGGGCCTTGCAGATAACAAGTTTAAACACAAACTCAGAAAGCTTCTCCCCTCCTCTGGCAACACCCCCGCAGTTTCCTCAGGAAGCCCTCTTAGGAGTTAACCCTTGTGAGCAAGCGGACAGTCATTTAATCGGAGTCATTTACCTACCCTACTCCTGAAAGACAAAGATGGGCTTTAGAATTTCCTCTTCCACCTCTTTAGGCTTCCATGTTTCCCTTCACTGTATAACTTACTCTCTTTCATTAAATGTAGTGATTTTTTTCCCCCTTCCATCTCGGTAGTTGCACAGTGGTTATGAAACATGGGAGAATGGTAAATTTTAATAGAGAGGTGACAGAAGTCGAAATCTGTTTCCTCCCTCCTCCTGCAGTCAATTCCTGCCAGGGACTTCTGTTTTGTACAGCAAGAGGTGCTGGGGCTTTTCCATCCCCAAGGACAGTCGTCCTTCGCTTCTCCAGGCTCTCGATGGAGGGGACTTTGTCATGAGTGGCAGTTCAGGCATGGGCACAGCTCTGATTCTGTGAGTGCTGAGGGATCTTTTAAAGCGTCCTTGACAAGCACGTTTCTATTAAGGATCCAGTTACATGGTGGATGCAGCTGGCAGACATTGTGGAGAAGGCCAGCCTGGGTGAGAAGTAACATCGGGTGGCACCACGCAGCCTTTGGCTTACAGAAGCGTGTGACCAGTAGCTGGCAGTAACAGCCAGGGACCTGTCTGCCAGCTTCTTTCCTATCTCAGTCATCTCATTTGGGCTATGTCTGTGATCCACTCTTCCTTAACTTGTCTGTCAGGAAAACAGCTCATTTTCCTGTCATTCTCTCTTATCTGAAGCCTTTCTTCTTTTTGAGGACACCTCCACCCCTGGTGGCTGGACAGACACGTGAGATTCCTAGCAGCAAAGCTGTGGATCAGAGAGCTATAGTCTCTGAGTACTTGTATTCCTCTACTTCTGTAGTCTTACTGACCCAATCATCCTTTCCGTGGGGAAGCCCTGTAGTGGGATTCATTTTGAGAAGTACTTCTTGGCAATGGACTTTGTCTCTCCAGTGGGCACTCAGCAGCTAAAGGAGCTGCCATTGCTCACAGTGCAGAGCATGGCACAAGGGCTCTACTAGGTTCCTGTCCTGGCCACTTCCAAGTTCCTTTTCCCTTGCTCTGCTAGAACTTACCAGGCTGCCCCTCTCGCTTCCACATTGCTGCTTCAGTCCTGAAAGATGGGACGGCACAGATGTTATTGGGGTGATGGTTCTGGCAGGCTACCTCACCCTCAAAGTTTTTGGAGCTAATCACAAAAGAATATTATCTCAAATAAAGAGACTGAGAGTAGAGGGGAAGTGAATGAGGAGCCTTTGTCTGGACAGGGAGTCTGTGGCTAGGAAGGTTTTGCCATATGACCATACTGTGAACGCTTGGAACTTGCAAAACCTGGATTCCTGCTTTTCCCTTCTCCCAGTCCTGAAAGGGTGTTTCAGAGGTGAGAACAGCAGCGAAATCCCTCTTATCTCTGATTCTGGGCCCACAGCCGGCTTCCTCATTCCACAGGACTCTTGCTGATCTGCACTTTACACTATCACTTATAGTTGGCAGGGAGTATTTGTAAAACAGTCAGATGAGGGGGAGGAAACCTAGTTATTTAACTGCCATTTAAAAATCTCCCCACTCCTACCTTTCACCCCCAAATTCTTTTATGAGATGTTTAGAAACGACCCCTCTGAATACACCCACAGGAATCTAAAAGGGAATCCAAAGAATTTTTCCTGTTTCCTATGTTCTCAAGCTGGGACTTTGATAAGTGCACAGAAACCAGTAGTCTGTTCTGTTCTGGCAGCACCGGCATACCCAAAGGCAGGCATGAAGTTGCACATCCCAGTGTGTCTTATTGCAAACTCCTCTGCTTTCACAATGTTTGCCTACAAAGTGACACATTTTTAACGTGTCATCAGATCAAGACTTTAGGCCAAACTGTGATCGCATTTAAAAATTCCTTTGAGGGCTAAAAATGAGCATACCCACGATTTGCTCCTTTGTCACACGACTCCAACAGCAAGGCTTGAAGCGGCCGTGCAATTCCGCAGGAGGTGGCCGTGCCGGAGCCATTACTCTCTCTTGAGGCCCCGGCCAAAAAGTCGGAAGTTGGGAGAGGGTTAAACGATTTCTAGGCCATCGTCAGCTGGTGGACAGTCTGAGTTAGAAGTAGGGGGCTCATCAGTTTGCACAACTGATGCATCTGCTGGCTTTTGGGTACTGTGACAATGGAAAGTCCCTCGTCCAACTTTACGCTGTCTCTGTATTTTCCCACTGTGTTTCAAGTACTGAATAGTCCCTCCAGGCGACACTGATTGATCTTTTGTGTTGGTAATTTATTTGATTGCCTTCCTCTTCAGCCCTTTAGTCAGCTGCCTTCCTGTTTCAAAGAAAGCAGTGTTCAGCTGCAAATGCCGGGTTCCCATTTGAATAGGCTTCAGCCTCCTTCTTCCTTTTCGGGACAGTCTTTTTAGGAAGTGATAAAATTTGTCAGGATTGCGTCTTTTGGATGTGTAGAGGAGGCGGTCTCATATATTAGTAAAAACTTTTAATCCTGACTAGATGCTCCGTCCTTCCTCTAGTCCTGCTTTTTAAACGTGAAAGGTTTCAAAGGGTCGAGAGAGGAAATGCAGGCTTTACCTTTGACAAAACGAGGATCAAAACATTCCGTGGGCCATATGAACTGGTTCACCGATTTATTTTTCCCTCTCTTCTGGTTTTCAGTGGATCTGCTTGACACAAGCACTGCACAGGGTGAACTGGGCTGGCTTCCGGACCCTCCGGAAGTAGGGGTGAGTACCCACATCCGAGGAGGGGGAGCCACTGGCAGTACTAAATGATGGAAAAATACAATCCATGTCGAAATTTCACCCTACCTCTGGAAACTGAACTTCTGAGGCTCTACCCCCTGCTGGCTTTATAAGTCTCCCTTCCTTCACCTGTGCAGTCTCACCCCTAGCCGGCTTTTTAAGGACTGATGTTTATTGACTTCCAGTATGTCTAAACATATCCGTGAAAATGAAAAAAATCAATGAATCACCCAGTTTTTAATTCTGTCATGCTGCCATAAATCTCATGTGGTTTTTTTTTTTTTTTTGTTTGTTTGTTTGTTTTTTTCAGGAAAATAGGCAGAGCACAAGTATTTGTGTCTCAGAATCTCTCAAGGAATTAGAAACACATTATAGGTTTTTTAATTCAGCAGCTGACTGAAAAAATAACTGTTAACTCATGGGGCAGCAATCTGCCCTTGTGGGTAGGCAGCAAGATTCTCAGACTTTACACCAAGCTGTGGTGTAAAGATGGTCCACACAGCTGGCAGTGAGAGAGGTATTTCTCTTTGTTTTGTGACTGTAAAATTGAGTTGGTGGAAGTGCTTCAAAATGTACTCCTGAACCCACTGCAACATTGGATCCTGAAAGACAGCTGAGCTCTCAGCTATTTTTGTACAAGTACAACTATTTTGTATGAAGCATTGCTGGGCAGTCCCTCTTGTGTCACAGCCTACATCAGTGAAGGTGGTTTCCTTTGTAGCAGCGGTACTGTGGGAGTGGTGGAAGAAAATAAAGGAAAAGGCAGTTTAGGGACTATGCTGTGGTAGTCAGCACATATGTTAATACACAGTTTGAGTTGCTCATCAATGCTCTTGTGTTTGTAGCAAGTCTCAAGCTTTCCAATGGAGAGTCTTCACCCTTCCTGTTCTAAATTAGACCTGAATTCAGCCTGCTCCTAAGTCATTTCCATAACTTTCCTCTGTAATGTACAGCACATTTTTAAATTCACCCCAGCCTCCTCCTTCCCAGTAGCACTGCTGCGTGAAGTAGAGCCAGACAGTGAGGTTCTCCTGTACTGACATAACTGTATTTGTTTCATTAGCAAAGCTGTTTGGGTTATTATTATTAGTATTATTATACCTCAAAACAAGTGCCCTAGTGAGACATACATGTAGATCATGTTTTGCCCATTGTTCCCTTTGTTGTCTCATCAACTCTCTGTGTGGTAATTTTACCCCAATTCTAGGCTCCAGGCATGTTCAGGATGAAGTTTGCCTCTTGTAAATAAAAACTGAAAACTGTGTTCTAAAAAAAAATCTGATAGAAAGAAAATAAAACTTTTAGTATAGAACATCTGAGTGTTGCACAGTAAGTTCAGAGCAGTGAAAGGAGTTGGCAAATCCTTCTGCTTGTGCTACATTTGACTTTTTAAAATATGTTTATTCAAAATATAATTGTAACTGAGAATTGTTGAGAATTCTCAGGGGAACATGGCCTGAGAGAAATCAAAACTTACAGGTCAGGATATGGATGACTGATAAAACAAGAAAGGATAAAGAATAGAATCATTGACCTATCATGATCAAGTCTTTTGAGGAGATTTGTCTAATTACATCATCTCCCAAAACTGTTAGGTGGAAGTCTGACAAATTGCCACAAGCAAAAAGGGAACAATGGCTGATTCTCTTGTAATCAGAACTTTGAACAGGTGTGTCTGAAGCCATTCCTTTAAAATCAAGAATTAAATATGTTCAGAAAATAACAGAAATTAATTCAGAACATTTTTTTACTAAAAAGAGCCAAGATTAGTACTGAATAATCTGACTAGGTTGATTAGTAACAGGCTAGAAACGTCTGAGCTGTGTTGCGCACAGAGCTGAAGAGTGTACTTCATGTAACACTGCTACATGTGCCTAACCTCAGATGCTGGAGATCTCCCATCAGTGAGCTGGATTTGTGTCAATATAATTATCGAACAGAGGAGGAATTTGCTCTGGGGAATTTTCATGCTTTATATGGACAAGGCCCCAAGGCACAGCCCAGAAGAGGCTGCCTAAGTGTGTGGAGGCAGAACTACACCTTTATTTTCTCCTCACTTTTAGCCAATAACAGAGGATGAGGTGGCTTGCCAGGTGTGGCTGTTTCATGGTCAGACCGTAGCTGTATGCACGCTAGACAATGCTCCTGCTAACACACAGGCTGGGCCTGAGAACACCACTCAGTTTTAGACAGCACTTCAGTAGTCAGAACTTCTGCACCATCTTAGCCAGCATCTTGCCTAAGCTTAAGGGTAATCTTTGAGTGAAAGTCTCTGTACTTTAAGTGAAGTGTCTGTAGAGTTTTGTTTGTTTAAAGGTTTGTGCTAGCTTGGTGTAGTAGCTATTTAGAAAGGGTTTCATTCACTTTTGGCTACTATTGAAAACTAGACTCTTAAAGAGGCAGACTGTAGTTCCTACAATCCCCTTTTATCTACCTTACCACACACCACACCCCTCCTCCATCATCTAACATATTCCTTGATAATTCTTTTGGCTTTGAAGTTTTGCCACAGCAACACCAGGTGGGCATAGAGAGGTGTATTACAGTACTAGTGGTAGATTTCCACCTTTTAACCTATATTAGAGAGCCAATGATGCCCACTTTGAAGGTGTCAGGAGTACACAATTGCTCTCACATTTCTTTAAGACTCCTCATGCTGCACAATGAGATAGCCTAGCTACCTGAACTGGTTTCAGATACCACTGAAACTGTTCAAAAAGAACCTCTCAAATCAATCATGAACAAATTCACTTATCAGGCATAGTGGCTCTGCTTCTTGGCAGCTTCTAAAATAACAGTATAAAAAGTTAATAATCACTAATTTGCTTTCAAATATAATTGCATCAGCTGTGAACAGATTGTGATGAGGCATAATGCTTTCCTCTTTCATTGTGCTTTTAATATACAAGGCCCTAAGCCACCCCAGCCTGGCTTTGAAGTCAGCCTTGTTCTGAGCAGGAGATTGGAGTAGAGAACCAAAGGTTTTTTCCCACCTAAATCTTTGCGTTTGTGTGATTATTCAGAATTGTTTGTTCATTAGAATTTTGAGCCTCAATTTTTAGCCCAGGCACAAAAGGTCCTCATGATTTTATGTTTTGATTTTTTTAAAAATGATTTTATGTAATATCTATTCCTATGGGTTTTCTGTATCAGTTTATGTAGGCCTATGATACATACTGAGCAATTCAGTATTTGTCTTTAATGCTGTGATTATCTCACTTCCAACTTGTGTGCCTATCTTGACATTTTCCTTTTATCCATGATTTCCAGTTTTTGTGTATCTGAACAGTATTTGCATAATCCAGTTATACTTCCATGAATACATGTGACTACTTAAGTTCCAAGCCATTTGTGCTGGAGAATGCTGCACACTGGGCTTCTCAAAATTACTTTCTTTCTGTTGTTGAATGAATTGTAAATTAAAAACACTTTATTTTTTTTTAGCTGCTGCTTTTTCTTGGGAGATGTGCTTTCACCAGTTCTACAGCGGTCTTTGCTTGTAAAAGCACCTTTTTCATGGTGACTTCATTTTTAATTCAGATGTATGTTATTTCAGGAATCACATGAACTCTACTGCTGCCAAATTGTGCCAAAGTACTACATGTTAAAAGTTTGGCAAGGCTCAGTTCTCAGGTGGTAGCTGGTTTGTGGAGCTTATTTTTCTCAGCTTACATTCCTGCATGGATAATAGCATTATTAAAGTTTCCAAATTACTTTCTTAGTCTCCTTTCCAGGCTGCTGTTGTTCTCAGTCTTTTATTCACAGTGAGGAGGAGGACATAATTATTTTCCTGCCTCTTCTATGTTCTTGCTTGCTTCCACACATACTTCAAAACATTGCTATGAGTTTCAAGCTTTTTACCAGTTTCCCAGTGTGCACAGCACTTGATCGGCTTGGCATTTCCAAAGTCTGCTTTCCAAGAAGACTGAGGATGGACACGTAATGCCAGTGGCCTAATGTATCCCAAAGGCTGTCAATGAATAGAGACTAACTACAACTATTATGGCTCCAAAAATACTTGTAAACTTTGGAAGTTATGTGATTCTTGTTCAGGAATAAGGTTTCTGCACCTCATATTCCATGTAAAGTTAAATTATGACCATAGCAACTGCCAAAACTATGTGAATATAATTTGATTAAGTCAAAAAAAAAAAAAAAACAGATAGATCTTTTAGATTTTTTTGTATTATGTTGTAGCCCTATTAAAGCCCAGGCATAGTTCAAAGTCTACTCTGATAAATTTTTAGGTAATAGACTAGACCAAGTACCTGTGACCTGTCAGCAACTTCTACATCACTGACCACACCATAACATTTACATGCCTTCAGGTTCTAGCAGGTGAGGAGGTTGTGTTCCACCAGACTCAGCTGTCCCAGATCTTGGTATCAGCTGATGGCTGGTTTCTATTCCACCACTTTTTTGTCAGACAGATAGTCCTGGTCATGAAGGAAATAGTGCTGTGGGGCACACAGCCTTCAACCTGCAAGCAATTCCAGCACAGCACTCTTATCTGGTTAAGCCTGGGCAGCTGGCTTAGTCAGACTAAATGATCTCTTACTCAGCTAGTCTTACCTGGAAGAGTCTCAGCCAGTCAGCTTTTTGTACCATCCAAAGGTGGTGTGAAAAACAGCCATCAGAAAAGCTGTTCTGTGCACCTCTTCCCACAACTGTTGTTGGTGCACATCCTTTAGGAGCTAAGAGGAGTACCATCACCTCTGAAGCTGGAGTAGAGTAGCAGTGTACACCTCACTGCTCTCAAATTGAGTATCAGGCATCAGAGATTAGCTCCTCTGAGTGAACATGATCTGTATAGAAATAAGGGAAAAATGCTTAGTAAAGTCAACAACTACCTGGAAATGGGAACAGCTCTGGCTTCAGGGTTGTATCCTGACATGACCTGCTACTGTTGATCTGTGGACTGGTGGAGAGATACTTGTTGATGATATCCTGTTAATGGAAAATTAGTTCTTTTGTGTCAGTTTGGGGGAGAAGGAAAAAATGGTTATGCTTATCCAGATATACTTTACTCAGAAATCTGAGGAGGGGGAATACAAACCAGTGAGATGAGAACGAATGAAGTATAAATTAATAGCTGTAGAGAAGGCCAGATTGCATGAGCCACCAACTAGGATGAAGTCACTGCCAGAGACTCAAGTAACAATCTTGGCCAGTGCAGTCATAATTGTGACCTGAAGGGCAGAAAAGAGCACGTTGTGAGCCAAAGTGAGGATGCTGCACAGCCACTACATTCATCACCACGGCTGCTCAGGCACTGTGGTGGTGACAGCCCTGTTGCCTGGCAGCTTCAGAAAGCTGCTTCACCGTTTTATAGCTGTTGAATGAGTGGACAAGGTTCACTGAACTTCCTCATGTCAACACAAAAGCAGCACAAGTCAGCTGGAGCTTGGAGATTAACTTGCCTGTAGCATGGCCCTCCAAGAAGACTAACAGGCTATTAAAAAAAAAATAATAGTAATAATAATACTAAAACCCAACCAACCAACCAAACAGAAAACCTGAACAAAACAACTTCTATTATAACACCAATTAAATACTGGTGAGTTTGCAGGCAAGCAATTAGAAAGAAAAGACTTTACGTCTTTTGTTGCCTGCTGTATCCTCGAAGGATGAACCTGTGCTTTGAACTGTGGTTCTCACCATCTCAGAGGCACATCCACAGAAAAATATTCCCAGAATTTATTTCTCGGAAGGTTATATCCATTGTTTTCAAGGTCCAGTTTCTGGCTTCTCTTTGCTTGACCTGAATATTGCCAGCTCCTCACATGATTTTCAGGCTGCCATCTCCTGCAGCTTCTTTTCTCCAGGCAGGTTTGATCATCATCAAAGCATAATTACCCCATCTCTGTGTGGGATTCCACCTGATCCATCTTTAAAGGAACTTAGACAAATAGAGCTAGTATTGCCCATCACCATCAGACTAATGTCCAGCTTTTCTGTAAACACTATAAGTACACTTGACACACCACACAAAACCCAGCTCACAATATAAAGCCCTTTACCTTGAAGAAATGAAAATAATCACTTCCATTTACAATGGATCCTATGCAATGTAATGCAAAAATAACGAGAGCTAACATTTGCTTTATTAGTAATATGGCTTTAGCCATGATTTCTGAACCCTTAAGGTGCACAATCTGATTTTTCACTCCTGTACTTTTTGTAGTTATTGGTCTGTTAGTGAGTTTTAATAAAACAGGTATATACAAAACAAGTGTTCCAAACCAGATAGGTGAAAGGTTGGACTAGAGTATCATTATCTTTCTATCTAGCACCATCTGTTGTGACCAGAAATGTTTTTATGCAAGACCTTAATGTGTTCAGGCAGTTCAGAGAATGAGCAGACAGCAGAACCTGGGTTTGATAAACAGGTTCTGTAATCAATGTCTCACATTAACACTGTATCTTCCCATAAGAACATGAGCACCAGTTAAATTGAAAGGACATGGGTGGAATGGAGACCTATGTGCTAGTGCCCTAAAGAACAAGTAATTACATAATGGAGTTGCTCCTCCCTGAAATAACCAATGGATCATTGTGGGGAAAAAATATATCATCCCACCCATAAAGATACTGTAGATAACATCTCTTCTATGTTCAGTTGTGTCAAAGGCTCCACGATGATGTGATGAAATTAAAATTGCCTGACCACAGCCAAATGATCAAAGAAATAAGAGCAGCCTCAGCTGTTCTCAGATTTAAAGTTACAGGACTCATGAAGTGTCTAGATGTCAGCACGCTTCTTTCATCATCGTCATCTAAATTGTCTTCCTCACCAGCAAAAGAAATTCAAAGAGTATTGAGAAATTCTCAGTAAAGGGTCACAGAAGCTTCAATTCTGGAATACACCACTGTGATGATGCTATTTTTGGATGGCTGGTTCAGCTCACCTCCTGACAAATTTTGTCAGATGTATTTTAACTGAAGAGAAGCTCTTCACTGTATCAAGACAGGTGCCAGCAAGGTGCCTCTCTTGTCACCAGCTTTCCTTTGAGGAAACTACACCATCATCATAGCACAGCCATAATTACCTTCAATGCTGAATCTCTTCCAGGAAGGTTTTTTTTGGTCATGGTAGCATGCAAATGCTACTGTAAAATCATCAAGACACCCCACAGGCAAGACCGAAGCCAGGGAAAGGGGATAAAAACTGTTCAGTGGCACACGTTCTCCAAGGTGGTTTCAGGCTTGGCATACCAGTGATGCATTGTTGCTGAAAAAAGTTGCTTATTAGGGGCCTTGCAATTTTTCTTCAGGAAGGATTTAATGGCCTCTCAATTCTGTTAAAAATTAAATGAGATTGAGACACACTTGCTATGCACAGGTACGCTCTAGCTGGCTTTACTAACTTAGCTGGTCTTTTCATCTTAGTGAAATTTTCTAACCCAAAGTTAAACAAGTTACTGGATTTCAGCGTATGAACTCTGACTTTTCCGGTAGGAATTCTTATTAACTTTTCCAGTGGAGACAACCATCTTAGTTTAAGCCTACTGGCTAGATGCTTGTCTTGCTTTTGCTTCTGTAAGACTCAAAAGTTTTGCCGTGCCTTTCCTCGGGCATCTGCAGACTACAGATTGGAAGTCACTGTGCTAAGGTAATGTGAAAGCAAATGAGATAGAGATCACAGCAGGCAGGTTCTTTTCTGAAAGGAGACAGGGCAAGTCCCCAGCAAGCTGGAGATGGAGACAGTTCTTATTGCAAGTCACAAGCTCTCCTGACTGCAGTCTGAGCCTACAATTTGCAAAACTGTCACAGTCTGCTGCCTCTGTCACTGGTAGCCTGCCTCTCCATTAGCAGGGATGAAATCTGTATTTGTCAACACAAAAAGCTTGTTCCTTTCTTTTTTTTCCCACCCTAAAAAAAAGGCTAAAACCAAAAGAGACGACTTCATTGATGCCTGCAAAGCCTGAGACTGTAGCTCCAAGATATGCAAACTGTCTGTTTCCATCTTATATCTGATGGTAGATCCTAGGAAGAGTAGCCCACAGATGGATGAAGGAATCACAGCTTGTCCTAGATAGAATCCTTGACACAAACCTAATCTAGAGAAGGCTAATTATACAGAAAAAGCAGAGTAAACCTTCCATAGGCTTCAGAGCTTCAAACTGTATAATAATTTCAGAGTCAATAAAGGCAGATATTAAAAGGCATATACCTTATCTTATCTTTGGATTTTTACTCACATGGCAGACAAAACCAATACTTCAGTATTGTTACAAACAATACAAATATCTATTGGTGTCCATCAGGTTGTTATTGAAGTCATTCTGAATGGCTTTTATAAAGACAGCTTTCTTTATATGGAATCAAACCAAGGAGAGGAATGTTGCTTTCCTATTTTCCTTTTTCCTGAACTTGTAGGGTTTTGAGGTTATTGACACAGTATCTGTGCTTTGAAGTTGTTGTTCACTTGACTCTAATTGCTGTGTTGGAATAATTTTGCTCTGTATTACACCACCACACCAAAATTTTCAAGAACAAACTTCTGGAACTAGGTCCCTGTGTTAGTATATGGGTTTCTGTGAAGTACAGAAAACCCATTTGTTCTCAAATTAAATAGCTACCTCCTTAGACTTTTTAGGAAGCTAAGCTACTAACCTATGGCACTCTCCTTTGGTATGTTTTCTTAGTGACTTTCAAAGAATTCTAAAAGATTTTAAGAGTTTGAAGACTAGTTTAAGGACAGTTTAGACTCTAACTTTAAAAAGAGGAGATTTTAAAAGGCATTTTAAAGAATAACATGCAAAGACTTTAAGAACTCTTTAGCTTGCCTGGAACA
Organism: Bombycilla garrulus; assembly: GCA_013400315.1. Taxonomy (NCBI): domain Eukaryota; kingdom Metazoa; phylum Chordata; class Aves; order Passeriformes; family Bombycillidae; genus Bombycilla; species Bombycilla garrulus. The sequence goes on from VXBU01003665.1 coordinate 23,156, forward strand.
GGGAATTGGAATAGATGATCTCCAAGTGTCCTTTCCATCCTAAATCATGTTATGATTCTGAATCTCATGAGAAAGTTCTCTCTCGCATCAAAAACCCGAAAAACCCCACTGCTAAAATAAGGAAGTCTGACTAACACTGTTTTCCACTTCTAGAAAAATGTTGCCTATCCTATGCCAACTGGTGGCTGAAATAATGCAACAGTGTCTAGAATGACATGGGTAAAAAGTTATATTATCAAAGGAGGTTTATTCAGTGTCATTGGCAGACAAACTGCAGAGGAAAGTAATTAATATTGATTGATCCAGACTTTACCACACATATATATTAAGAAAATTACATTAAAAATCAGAGGCATACATTTTGATTTTGCAGCAGATTCTTTGAGGATGCGAGACAGTTGCCTGGCAACTTCTGGTCTCATCACCCTTTCATTAAATGTTGTATGTAACAGTTTTCCTCAACTGCTTTGAATTTAAAAGCTTCATTGAATAATGAAAAAAAGTCAGAAGCATATTTGACAGTAGTTCTGTGTTGTTAGCATAAATAATATCCTCATTTTACTTCCTTTACCCATCTGCAGTAGAGTCTAGAAAAAACATGTCTGACTCCCTTGTTATTTCTTTGCACCACACTGGATATGAAACTGCAATTGTCAGTGCCAAGCATCTTTGCCCTGAAGAACTGAGTCTGGAAGAAGCTGGGCTGAGATGAGCTAAGAAATACAGGGGTTGGCAGTTGGATTTTTTTCCAGCAGTAGAGTTTATAGGATTTTTTTTTTTCCCCCTAGATTTGTCACCACTGAAAATGAAACTTTGGTCCTGCATCATGTTAGTTTTGAAAATGTATTTTCAGGATGGGCACCACAACAGCTCATGTCTTTCAGTGAGACATGCAAAAACCACTTTCTGGTGACACTTGTCTGTGGTACTGCCTTGGGATAAACTGCTAATGGAAAGTTGTCTAACTCTCAGCTTCCAAATGCAATTATGCTTTTCTCAGGCAGAAATGCATTGAAAATGCTTCTAAAAGCCAGTCTTAACACTGGCAGTGTATGAAAGCTAGTTTGCTCTTATACTCCTTCCTAACTTTTCTTCTACTTCAGTATACTTCAGGATACATTGTAATTCAGTTCTGTAACATTTTCCAGAAGGTTTACAGTTAAAAACTGCAAGAGGTCATTAAGTGATTGTCCCTTTTGCTTGATCAATTGGGATTGATCTATCAGTCTCTTTCTTAGTTTTGCTATCATAAATCCTTTGACCTCCAGTGAGTGAAATAAATGTAAATCCTGTGTGCTGTAGGTCTATGCCAGCTCGATCAGATTAAGAGGGTGGGGGTACACTGGGGATTAATTATGTGGAGAAAAAAGGGAACAAGAAGGGGCACATAGATACCATCCCCAGAACTTCCTGGGAGGAGACTGCTAGAATGCACTTAGGTAAAGAGCTGAAATAATGCAGAGAAGAACTTGTGCTATCAGCAGGACTTGCTGGGTTGGAGAAATCTTTCCAATACTTTTTCAGACTGTGTAGGAGGTATGCTGAAAATCATGGTACAAAAATAGAGCCTCTTTGGCACTCTGTGGGTCCATCCTTTGTAGTCCACTACTGGAGTGACCTGGTCTGCGGGGAGACAAGCTGTTGCACCGTGAACACAGGAGGTGGTGGTGCTGAAGAAATGTGTGAATCTCATGCTCAGCCCATGAGATTTGACAAGTCTGGAGTAACACAGCGACTGAGGCCTTGTTTAAATTGTATCTTAACCTGGGGTGTTATTTAAAACCAAGATGCTTAAACTTGTGCTAGTACTTACGTTGGCACTTGTTTCAATTTAATTTGATTAAACATTTAAAGCATAATGGGCAGTCTTAGCACGGGGGGGGGGGAAAGGACGTAGGTTATTTTCCCTGTGGACAAAACCTTGCTTTCCAAATTTTCAGTTCTCATGTGTGAATTACTCAAAAGACAATGTTCTTTGCATTTTGTATCTGACCTGTGGTAAGGAAAGAAAAGCTAGAACCATGTAAAATTTGGCAAAAGTATATGTTAAAATCAGTATCAAACTTTATTAGATTCATGCAAATAGTATAAGGTTATACAACCAACTGGGCCCACGTCCTCGTCTTCGCCTGGGGAAGATGCAGAACCTAAATGCAATATGAAGTCAGGAAAATAAATTCAGTTTTAATTGTTAAATTACGTTTTGAAAAATATCCCACTTAAAGAAGTGTGAACTCCAAGTTAATGAGTGCTTGCTCTAGAACAGGCCTTCTGCAATTTACCTTTCCATTATGCCAGGCCATCTTTTCTCTTACCCCGAAATGCCATGCATTATTTCCAGGGACAGATGATAGTCCTGGTCTGGTAGGAATGACTGTATACCTTGAATGTAAACTGTAGCAGAGACAAGTGGCGAATACATGAGAGCAGTGGGTCTTTTTCTCAGTCTTCAAGATAAGACTGCATGAAAGAAGTAAACTGGAACCAAGATAGAATGAAAGGGATGTACAAAAGTCTGTGTAAGTCAGATCCTAACTGCAGGATCCTCTTAGCTCCCTATGTTCAGAGTTTAGGCAGCCACGGGGCTCTAGGATGCAGCTTTTGCTGAGCGTAAGAGACTTTTTAGCTGGCCAGGCTTTGAGCCCCGAACCCTGTGTAAGAATTGTTTTTTAGGCACGATTTTGTCATATTTGAAGTGAAAGTTGTTTCTCACATCTGTCTAACGGTACGTGTTTTCTTCTCCCCTGGGAGCAGTGGAGTGAAGTACAGCAGATGATAAATGGTACTCCAGTCTACATGTACCAGGACTGCAGTGTGCTTTCTGAGGGCGACACCGATCACTGGCTTCGCACCAACTGGATTTATCGGGGTGAGGCAGCCTCACGCATTTACGTGGAGCTAAAGTTTACTGTCAGAGACTGCAAGAGCTTCAAAGGTGAAGTGGTGACCTGCAAAGAGACCTTCAATCTCTATTACATGGAGTCTGAACAAGATGTCGGGATCCAGTTCCGCCGCCCACTGTTCACCAAGGTCTGTATTGCTGGGGGTAGAGACTGAGTCATATCTTTCAGCTTAAACTTGTCATATCTTAAGCTAGGTGTGTCTTGCTGGCTGGAACAGGCCAGGAGAACCAGCATCTGGGGAAGGGCGGGCATGGATAGTAAGTGTTGTCCTTAGAGTAAACTTTACCCCCAGTGCCCTCTGTGATGCTCAGAGCAGTCCTTGCCACAGGAGGCATAGGAATTTTCAAATGAGATCAGACCTGTGTTCTGCATAACCTCTCATTTAACCAGACACTGCATAGGTAAGGATTCTAAAGGGTTGTGACAGGCCTGGATTTTAGAAATAGTAAAGCAGAGACCAAAGGAATTTTACTTGCCTTAGGGAATAAAATAAGATTAGACCAAGCAAAGAACAGATTCCAGTTCAGGTCTCAGTGGTCCTGATTATTTACTCTGATTGCCATGAGGTATAGGGTCTTGTTTCATAAACCTGGAGGTGATGGTTTGCTACAGTGAAATTCTCCCTGGTGTGAAGGTATTTAGCACTGCTCTATTTTACCTGCTGTTTTCCTCAATGTGGTGCTCTCTTGCCATGGAAACATTGGAACTGCAGAATAGAGGACCTCTGCTTTTTTTTTTTTTTTTTCAGAGGAAATTCTCTAAGCCAGTTCTGTTTTATTAGAAGCCACAGACCTAAATTATTTGACTGCCCTTTCCTTTTCAGTTTAAATGGGATATGATGGAAACAAAGAGTAGTAAAGGCCACCACAGGCAGAGCAGAACTCTGGTAACTGATTCCCCTCTCCCCAGTGCTCCTCCACCTCCCCTGCAGCCTACAACATGAATTTATGCGATACCTCCACGACTCCTAAACATGCCTTATGATCCCTGCCAAATGCAGCTGCTCTGCAGAGCCTTTCATCTCCCATTCAACTACAAGGAGTGGGTGGTGTCGTACAATGGGAAGAGGCCTGCAGAGGAGAGGATCAGTTTTCAGGCTCTTCCACCAGGAAGAAAGGCCACCCCACCTGCAGTCCAGCTCTTCCATGTCACAGGGTGTCACAGAGGCCTTTCCCATTTGCTCAAGCATGGAAAATATCCTCACTCACTCATTCACTTTGTTTGCAGAGGCAGTAGGAATGCAAAAGCATGGGAACATTTTTCACCCAAATACCTACAGTGCTGAAATATGTTGAATGCTGCGCAAGGAGCACCTTACAGTAGATGATCTGAACTGCAGCAACTACAGCCCAAAACCAGGTGGCTGTAATTTCCTGTTTTGTTTCAAAGCACAACTCTTGAGTGGTATTGTGAATTTACTGCATGAAATTTGCTAACAGAGAAAACTACCATAGAAAAGAGATTTGCTCCTGTAAAGGGCAGTTCCTGAAGACCTCTGAAATCAGAGACTCAGAACACAGGGCTCTGCAGAAGACCAGTGAATGACCACAAAACAGTTGAAGGAGATGATGGATGGAAGATACAGAGGCAGGAAAAGATGCCCACCCCATTTTTAACACCTCTTCCAAGTGCAAAGAAAGCATGCAGTGCAGTGGCATTAGAAGCACTTGACCAGACAGCCCCTAAAAAAGGCCTTATTGTAAAATATGCTTGAGAGGCATGGGTATCAGCTGCTGTGGCCTGCTCACATGGTAAAGCTGTTTTCTTTCTCTTTTTCACGTAGCTCAACACTGTGGCAGCAGATCGAAGTTTCACAAGCAGAGACATCGAGTTGGGGGCCATGCAGCTGAACACAGAAGTGTGCCCCATTGGGAAGCTCTCTCGCCGGGGCTTCTACCTGGCTTTCCAGAACTCTGGGGCTTGTGTGGCAATGGTGTCTGTCCGAGTGTATTACAAGACTTGCCCGGAGGCAGTGCGGGGCCTGGCCCGCTTTCCAGAGACGCTGGCAGGGTCAGAGGGGCTGACAGAAGTGCCTGGGGTCTGCGTGGAATATGCAGCTGAAGAAGTGGGCTCTCCCCCCAGGATGCACTGCAGCACTGATGGGGAGTGGCTGGTACCAGTGGGCCGATGTCTTTGTGCTGTGGGGTTTGAGGAAGCTGATGGGAGCTGCGTAGGTGAGTATGCAGACACTAGCTGTAGGCCATGGGAGAGGTTCCAGAGAGCTGGAGATCAGAGTATCTGTAAGCAGAAAGTGGGATCAGGAAAGTTGGTGTGGTCTACCTCCCCCTTGTCTACCCTCTATATCTTATATCTTTCCTTCTCCTTACCTTCTCCTAAGCCTGTCTTTTTCAGCTGTGATTTTTCTCCTCATGTGTCAGGTGTAAGACCTGCACACATCTCTCCACTCCCTCTTGGGCTTCATCCAGGAGCATTCAGCTCTAGAGCCAGTTTCTGCGAGCTGTAACTATGTGATTGACACTGACTCACTCAGCAACTGGTTCTCAACCCTTGAACATCAACCTTGTTCTTTCAGGGCAGACAGGTCAGACACACAGAGCAGGGTATTTGTCCCATGACTAGGAAGCTGAGATGCAGAGGGGACAGGTTTCTTCTCTGTCCCCCCTTTTTCTGGGACTTCCATATAAAGCATATTGTGCAATACCATGGTGCCTGCTTCTCTTCAGAAAAAATAAGACTCTTTGCAAGCAAGAGTCACTAGGGTGCTGGAGTCACAATAAGCAAGGGTTGTTGGAGTAAGAAGTGCAGGACTCTCCCTTGGCTGCAGAGGGGACAAGATCCAGCTTCTTAAAGCAACTTAGTTTGTCATGGGAGAGCATATGTGAGGTGTTTTGGGGGATATGTATAACTGCAGGGAGGGAGGTAAAAGACAGCACATCTCTGCTCTTGTTGCCAGAGCTGCATGGCACAAGGCTGAGGCCATAGGGATCCATGCAGTGGTCTCAGGTTCAGCAGGTGACCCGTGTCTCTGCTTTGCTCTGCTGCAGGGATCTGGTGTCTGTGAATCCCTGCTTGCTGCTCATTTTGCTTGTGGAGCTGGAGAAGGTTGATGCACAAGATCCTTGTCCTCCTCCAGCAATCCCCTCTCTTTGCACAGCCTAGCCAGTTTTTCCACTTAGGTGCTACAGAGCTCTCCCCGCCCTCCTGAGAGCACTCCTCTGGGAAGGGGCAGGAAAGCTGTCATGTCTGGACAAGCCTCGACTGCTATCACAGCACAGGTTCATTCTATGTCTGTGCTTTCATCCCACTCCGCCCAAGTGCAGCTGCAGCCAGAAGTATGTTTTACAGGATTAGTAGGGACTGGGGAGGTCTTCCAGGAGAAGAAGGGAAGAAGGGAGAACCTAGCAGGAATAGGGAGAGGTACTTCACGACCAGAATAGTCTATTATTGGAGCATCAGGGGAGAAGGTGAATGCAGGGGGAGATATTAGGATCTGCTTCCTCAGCAGAAAAGACTAGACATTGCACTGGACTGAGAGCAATCCAGCTCAGGATAAAGACTGAAATCACAGCTTTTACTTTGTTCTCAGAACAGAGGAGGACTTCTTCAGACATGTAAAGTGTGACAGGATGGAAGACCTGGCAGTGTCATTTTGATTCTGCCTACAGTAGGGAGGAAAAAAAAAAAAA